>JAVBJF010000958.1:0-26911 GCA_033439095.1 Pseudococcus viburni
TTAGGCAGTAGGGTACCTTTTATTTCTTATTTTTTCTCATTTAAATTAAATTTTTTCAGATACCTTTTTTTCAATTCAAAATTTCGATTTTATAAAATTTTTGCCCTTACTTCGCTCGAGAACAAATTTTTTTTCATCAAGGTTTTGAAAACGTTTTTTGGAAGATAAAAATTTCATTTTTTTTTAAATTTTCACTCTCGCTACGAACGGGTTTAAATTTTTTATACTGCACGTACCTATTCCATAAATATTTTTAGAAAAATCACGCAGGTTAAAGATAATGTGAACAAAAATGTACTGTTGTGATCAGACAATGACGTACTACGTGTGATACCCATGAATTGAATGAAAGCTGTACAATAAAGCACGAGAACTGCGCCGGTGTGTGGAGTGTTGAACATTATAACCAATTTATGACGAAGTATCTAACCCAAGCTGGACTTGGTGTGATTTGATGCGGAATGCGTATTTGTGTGATTATATGGCATTTTAATTAATTATTTGGATGTTTTTTTTACATTTTTCCATATCTATTTAAAAAAAACTAGAAAATATAGGTTTACTTTTTTTTGCAAGAAGATACGAACTCGACAAATGAACAACATTTACACAAAGTTCAAATGAAAATTTAATCAAATCTACATAAATTAATTTATTCGATTGTTTTATGTGCAAAAAAAAAAAAAAAAACAGAAAAATCATGGAGGTTTCAAGTAGTATATTTTGTCGATATGGAAAATATAAATATGTACCTAAGTATTACCTAGCTACATAATTTCTTTTTGAAACAAGATGTGTAGACTAGAGCTAAAAGATATGTACATACAAATGCCCATCCATTTCATCTTTGTTTACAAAAGACAATCGAATCAATTAATTTAGATCGTAATTAAATTTTCGTTTGAATCTGACTTCCCGAACTTTGAGTAAATTTCACGTGCGACATACTCGTAAGTTGCAAAGTAGGGGCTGCACTGACGCAATTCCCGTGCTTTTATTCGTACTAGCGCAGAGATAGAATGTAGCTACTTGTTGATGTGGTTATCATTCAATGGATATCTTGGACGAGTGTGAATATAATCACTGAGTAATAATTATGTTGTTGTGACGAATAATCAAACTCAAACTAGGAACCCGACACAACTGTCTCGTTCGTATTGAAATTAAGAGTATAGCCCAATGTACAATAAGGCCGGTGCAGGAGGGAGGGAGGAAATGGGGTTTCCCGCTTGGGCCCGTGTTTATTTGTGAGCTCGTGTGGGGGGGGCAAAAAATCGGTCTTCTTCGCGGGGCTTTCCCAACAAAAATTTGGCTCAGCACGTACACGTCGCACAGTGGTCCAGGAGACCCCTCAAAACGCGCGAAATTTATTATCATAAAAAAAGAGCAATAAAATGGGTAAAGAATAGTGTAGATATAGTATTTTTGGTCGTAGATTACGAATCTGACAAAGAAAAACTGATTCGAGGCAATGGAGAGGGGGCAGGGGAGGTGTTGAAATCGAAATTCTCCTGAAATATCGTGTAGTATATCGAAATCTAGGGTTTCGAGGTGGTAAATTACGAATCCGACAAAAAGTTTTTTTTGAAAGTAAGAGGAAAGGGATGGGGGTGCAGAAATTCGAGTTGAACTAAAATATCGTGTTAGTACATCGAAATCCAAGGCATTTGTGCGTCGCAAGAGTACCATTTATTCGTAAACTTGATGGTCGTTTTAAAAACAACTCCGGACTTACGTGATCAAAGTTTTGATTTTTTGCCATATAAGTACATACTTTTTATGGGTTTAAAAATGATAAAATATAAAGGCGGAATAATTGAATTTTCAAACTAATAGATTCTATTGGCTACGGTTGACTGAACACTTATGATGAAAAGAAACGGTAGCAAAGAGGTAGATGATCGCCACTTTAAAAAAAAAATTAAGAACCACTTTTTCAAAAAGGTGGAAATTTTCAAATTATGAGCAGTAGGTATAGGTATATTTCAAAAAAGTTATAACTCACTAAACTTATTTCAAATCATAATTAATATTAAGTAGGTAGTAAGTACCTGTTTAGATAGGTACTATAAATTTTTGATTCGGTATAAAATTTTGTTTCTGAAGAAATAGGTACCTATACGTAAACTTATTAAAATTAATGTTTGGTGAAAGGACTGAATCTCTAAAAAAAAATATCATACACGTACTTACGCTAATAAATAAAATGAAAATGACAAGCAATAATAAAAAAAAGTCACAATAGAAAAAATTCATAACATATGGACGGATGAAATTTTAAATATAAACCAAGCAGGACTACTAAAGTATCAAACTAATACAAATAATCTGGTATCTGGGTAAAACAACGCGAGCATGAAGAGTTTGGTACCTACCTAACTAAAATTTTAAAAATGGTATACACTTAAAAGTTGAGATACCTATACAAAATAAAATAGGTAAATACTTTCGCACATAGGTACTAGTACTTAATCACACTTAATTAAAACATTTTAAACCGGTAAAAATTATAGTCCAAAGGAAAAAAGAAATATCAAAATGGTACTAACTCATTACCTTACTATCTACATTAAAATATAGGTAAGTAAGTAGAAATTTTCAAACCTAATCAGATTCTAACACGAAATTAACCATTTGTATCGCTATATTTTCGGCATCATTTATCAAACTTCGTGAATTAAAGGAGGGATTCTGTAAAAAAGTACATCGTTAGGTACGATTAAAAAGTTGACAAAAAAATACCTACAAATTGCTTTTAATTATTTAAAAAGGCACCATTGACTTACTTCATCGTCTTCGTCGTAATAAGTAGAGAGCATCGGAATGGGGTTACTGGTCCTATAACTACAAATTACACAAGAAATAAAAATTTCGAAATAGAAGCTCAACACAAAGAGAATTTAGAATAAAATCTTACAAAGTGTGCATTTTTGAAGAAAGTTCACTTCTCAACTCGTTGAGGAGTTCTTTCTGATAGGAATTGAAATATGAATATTTACACGCCTCGTTGAGAATTGATGTGGTTAACTCACACAACGGTATAACTTCTTCACTGGGACCGATCGTACATAAAGTATACACAACTGGAAAAATTAAATATTGTCAGAATCTATGAGTTAATTTTATTTATAACCAGGCCCGGACCCAGTGGAGGAGTCACCGAGAAAAACTCGGTGGGCCGCCACGTTTAAGGGCCGATTACGAGAATTTGGGCCGTTTTTTTTGAATTTGAATCCCTTCGTTATATTCTTAAAGATGATTTTTAAAAAAATTTGGGACTTTTTGACTCAAATTGACTTCATAATTGATAATCAAAATTCAAACTCGGTAGGATAACACTTTTTTACCATTTTCGGGTCCGGGCCTGTTTATAACTGATAGGTGAACAATACGAACTTTTCTTTATTGCTTGCGCAATCAAACGAATTAAATGTGTTTCCGTATTCCTACTTAATGGGCTTCGAATAACTTTTTCTACAATTTTTATGGCATCGCAAAGAGATCCGGCGTTATAACGTTTTTTCTGAAGCACATACACATATCGATCAAATTAGCAAGATGAAGTAGGCAATATTGTTCACAAATGTATAGGGCGAGCGACGGGAGAGGGGGTGCAGGGGATGTTTTGCACCAAGTACGAGCCCGCGTTTTAGAAAGAAAAGAACTGCTGGTAGGGAGCCTAAAAATTCAATTTCATACTTCATTTCGAGAAAATGCTTCAAAAGAACAAAAATACCTATTTTCTTTGCTACATAAAATTACAAAGGGTATAACCGGTTAAGAAAGTTAATTTGGCCTTGGAAGCCGATTTCGACCAAACATCTCAATAGGGTTACCCATTCTGGCAAATAATTCTGATGTAAAAGGTAAAATGCACTGAGAAAAAAAAGTGTGGCGATATTGACCACAAATTGTGGAAAAACTTATCCAGTCCGAGTTTATGATGCTTTTCACCACAACTGTGGTACTTTTTCAAGTTTTAATCACAACAGCTGTGGCAAAAAAAAGTACCACACCTGTGGTAAAAAGCATCATAAACTCGGACTGGATAAGTTTTTCCACAATTTGTAGTCAATTTTACCACACATTTTTCTCAGTGTGGACGTCTCCAAGATACTCTTACGAAAATGAATAATTAATACTTCAACAGAAAAAATTGCATGCATTACATACTTTGAATCGTAGTGCATAAACGCCGACAGATCAGCTGGAGTAGCTATGAATGAACACTATACTAGGTACATCAAACACGGAGTATTCGTTCGCACGTCTTCCTATGACATTTACAACTATTTTGAACCCTTAGCTCTAGTATATCGGGAAGAGGGGCTAAAATGCGTGTTTTCTTTCATAATTCTCTCATTTTTCGTCAAATATCAATGTATATTTTTTTTTAGATAAGAAGCTTCATTTTTTTTCAAATTTTTAGACAATTTTTTACCGAGTTACACCCTTTTGAAAATGTTGAACCACTCTTTTGTAATGAAGGGTCAAAGGTGAAATGGAATTTTTTCTTGCAAATTAAATGCCACTTACACATAAGTAATACACTACGAAAATTTTAAAATTTCGAAGTGGTGAAAGTTCGTCAAAAAAAACAAAATTGACGTCTCGAGCAATAAAAGATATGTTGCACGCACTTCAGTAGCAACAAAAAAACTAAAAAAAGAGTTCATTCCTAAAAGTCGATATAAAACCATAATCGAGGGACTCGAACTCTCAGAACCTCATTCTGCCACCCCCTCCCCATTTTAAGTCAATTAGGCAATATGGGTGTTGAATCCGCATAAGTCCAACCTCCTGAGTACGAATATGAAATCAAATATGCAATTAGCTTCTGAGAATGTCTCATACGATTTTTCAATCAAAACATCACTAAGAAATTGAATAATAATAACACGCGATAGTCATGCAAAAAACTGATCTATACCTAGATATGCACCAATATTATATAATTTAAAGGTTAGGTAAGGTGCAAAAAAGAGAGAATTTTCTAATTTTGTGGTATGATTCTTACTCAAAAACTGTGTTTGATGTGGATTCTTCTCAAACTCATTTGAGGGGGAGGGGAGCTCCAATCCAATACTTCAGTAATTTTAATACATACAGTATGACACAAAAGTCTTGGTAAATCGAAACATTTCTCAATACCTATCTTAGAAGTGAAAAGAGGTATCAAGACGGTTCAAACGGCAATATGTTCCTGGCATCGAGGACATTGAAGATTGATAATCAAACTTTCAGTCCGACCTATAGAATGTCCACCAATTGAGAAACCGGTTTGGGTCAAAAAATAGGGGTCCAGTTTTTTTATTGAAATAGAGTCTACGCACTGACGCGATTAAAATGTGATATGTTTTTTTGAAACCGGTTCAGCGGTTTCGAACCAGTTGTCAATAATATCCAAAAAAGTGGAGATATGAAAAAAAGTTTGAAACAAAAGTTGTAGAAAAGTAAAAAATGAACATTTTTTGTTTCACAGCTTTTTTCCATCTTGAAATGGAAAGAAGTTGTCATAGAAAAGGTGTGATTATAATTTTTTGTTTTTCAAGTGATAACTGTTCTTCATCGCTAGATGAAAAAAAAAAAATACAGAAGATAAAATATTCAGTTTTCAATTCTCCACAACTTTTATTTCACACTTTTTTTGATATCTCCAATTTTTTGAAACAGTGGAGATATCGAAAAAAGTTTGAAACAAGAGTTGTAGAGAATTGAAGACTGAGAATTTTACGTTCTGTAATATTTTTTTTCATCTAGCAATGGGGAAGAGTTATGGCATAAAAAAAAATTATACTCGAGAACTTCATACCATAACTTCTTTCCATTGCAAGATGAAGAAAAAATTACTGAACGTAAAATTTTCAGTCTTTGATTTTCTACAACTCTTGTTTCAAACTTTTTTCGATATCTCTACTTTTCGATAACCGGTTATCGACTTGGGGAAAAAAATCGTTTGAAGAAACTATCGGTTTCAAAAAATTGAAGATATCAAAAAAAGTGTGAAATAAAACTTGTAGAGAGTTGAAAACTGAATATTTTACGTTCTGTAATTTTTTTTAAATCTGTCATGGAGAAGAGTTATCACTTGAAAACCAAAAAATTATACTCAAACCTTTTCTACGACAACTTCTTTCCATTGCAAGATGGAAAAAAAGTTACTCAAACAAAAAATGATCATTTTTCTATTCTCTACAACTATTGGTTCAAACTTTTTTCATATCGCTCCACTTTTCTGGATATTATTGACAACTGGTTCGAAATCGCTCAACAGGTTTCAAAAAAACATATCACATTTTAATTGCCCCAGTGTGTAGACTTTATTTCAATAAAAAAACCGGACCCCTATTTTTTGACCCAGTCCGGTTTCTCAATTTGTGGACACCCTGTAGGTCGAGCTGAAGGTTTGAATATCAATCTTCAATGTCCTCGACGCCAGGAACACATTGCCGTTAGAACCGTCTTGATACCTCTTTTCACTTCTAAGATATTGAGAAATGTTTCGATTTATCAAGACTTTTGTGTCATACTGTATATAATTTGTAGGTATTCTCCCTTAAAATGAGACACGTGAGGCTCAACTGTACATTTGATATCATATTTGTACTCAGAAGGTTCGACTTATGCGAAATCGACACCCATATCGCCTACCTTATATTGACTAGAAATGGGGGGGGGGTGAGGATCTCAAAATGGGTTTTCCTATAAAATGCGAGTCCCTCAATCCATGTTAATCAATTTCAAGGTCAGATATAATAAATCTCACTTTTAGTGATGACCTTTTTTTTGTTGCTAATGAAGTGCATGCAATGCAACGTAAATGTAGGTGTAAAATCCACGTTTGTTTAAGGCTGGACAGTGGCCGATGTGCTAGTACGAATAAAGCACGGGGAAATCTTCAGTGCAGCCACCATTCCATAACTTATTTCGCACCCATTACACACTCTTGATAAAGTCTTGGCGTACATTATACAGAATACGTAGATATTTTGTATCATAAAAATGACATTGTATTAATTAGTTAGATGTGTTTAAATATTTTCATTATATTATTAGGTATCTATTTAAAAAAACGTAGAAAAATTAATACTTTTCTTGTTACGCGAAGATTCTAAAGGACGTAGTATGTGTTGTATTTTTTTTTTCAAAAAATGATGGACAAAATCTAAACCAAATTCGATGCAAATGAAAATTCAATCACGATCTACAACTTTGTTGACATAAAACGGTCAAATAATATTAATTTATGTAGATTGTGAATTGAATTTTCATTTGCATCGAACTTGGTTTATAGTCCGTGCGGTTAGCATGAAAAAAGAGGGGTACGCTTCACTTTTTGAACACGGGTTGAAATGTGGTTTTTATTTTAGTATGACCCCTAAGAAAATTTTCCAGAAGGGGACCCATCAAAAATTTCCCTTAGGGGAGGAGTGAGGGGGGTTTATAGGGGAGGTTTCACCCCTATTTCTCCACATAAAGGGGTGAGGGTAAATTTGGTGTCATTTTCATATAATTCGACCCTCCTGAACTCGAATCTGTGATTAGTTTTCCGATCAAAAGTACAGAACTCGCACAATCGTACAATTTGTGTCGCAAAAAGTGGCCAATTTTGAGGAAAAAGAGGTAAAATTACGATTTTTTCAATCTGGAGATCAGTAATGTTGATCAATTGGGGTTTGAAACAATTTTTCAATATAATTCGAACCTCCTGAATCCGAATTTGTTATTGGTTTCCAGATAGGAAGTGAAATACCTTCTTGATCGTCGATTTTCGGTAGCGAAAAACAGTCAATTTCCGCTAAAATCGACTCGAATCCGCAATTTCTCATTTTCTGAGCCCCATACCTCGAACTAATACCGGTATGAAACTTTTTCTATATTTAATTTGAACCTCCTGAATACGAATTTTTGGTTAGTTTCCCGATTGGAAGTGGAGAATTCTCACAATCGCGAAATTGGTGCAGCGCAAAATGTCCTATTTTTGCGAAAGGGTATTGACGGATAAGGGGTGAATTTAGCCCCCGGCGCTTTTGGGCTCCTAAACACCTCAAGTTGTGTATATTAACTAAAAATAATTTTTCACAAAATTTTGGACCCCTACCACCTCTCTTTTGGAGCTATCATCATTTTATTGCATAATTTTCAAGAATTTTTTATTTCAACGGAAGTGAAGGAAATTTTCTGTTCTTTGGCACAAAGTCACGTCTGGTAGAGGTGTATTCATGATAATTTTTTCAACAATTTTTTTGCACTTCTTCACGTTGTTTCGGTCATTTGAAGTTTTCAATCGTAAAAAAATACCATATAAACGAAGAGCGACCATCCTGGAAAAATTCCTAAACAATACGTTTTTTTATGTAGAATTTTACTATGTATTTGGTTTTGTCGATTTCTTTGAAATAAAGGCCGAAAATCGCGAAAACCCGTACAGAAATGTTGTAATTTTAGCAGATTTTTCAAATTTTGAGCGCTTTATACAGAAAGAAATAACCAAATAAGGAAACCAATTTCAAATTCGTGTTCAGCAGGTCAAAATGCCCCGGTAAACACCCTATTCGTAATAGTTTTGATTAAAATTTCAAAATTCACCTTTCTCACTGATTTCTAATGAAAAAAAAGTGAATTTCGAGACTTTGAGTAAAACGATCGTGAAAAACATATTTTTCGGGGTATTTTGACCTGCTGAACACGAATATGGATTCCAATACAGATTTTTTTTTTGGAAGACCCTACTTAGAAAAGCCAAAGATCAGCCCCAGGAGTCTTAAGATCCGAAAAACTTTTAACTGTATTCTCTGTGCACAAGAAGTTTTAATTAGGTGAAAAGAGATTTTATAACATACAATTGGTAGGATATACAGAGTTTGAGAAGATTAGAATTCGTAATTTCATATCAATTTTAGCAAAAATAGGGCATTTTGTGCTGTACCAATTTCGCGAATGAGAGACGTCGAATCGGGAAACCAACTGAAAATTCGTATTCAGGAGGTTCAAATTATGTATGAAAATGGTTTCATACCAGTATTGGTTCGAAGTATGAAATTGAGAAAAAAAGAAATTCCGGATTCGAGTCAATTTTAGAGAGAATGGGGCGTTTTACGCTACGTCAATTTCACAATTGTGAGAATTCTCCACTTCCAATCGGGAAACTAACCAAAAATTCGTATTCAGGAGGTTCAAATTAAATATAGAAAAAGTTTCATACCGGTATTAGTTTGAGGTATGGGGCTCAGAAAATGAGAAATTGCGGATTCGAGTCGATTTTAGCGGAAATTGACTGTTTTTCGCTACCGAAAATCGACGATCAAGAAGGTATTTCACTTCCTATCTGGAAACCAATAACAAATTCGGATTCAGGAGGTTCGAATTATATTGAAAAATTGTTTCAAACCCCAATTGATCAACATTACTGATCTCCAGATTGAAAAAATCGTAATTTTACCTCTTTTTCCTCAAAATTGGCCACTTTTTGCGACACAAATTGTACGATTGTGCGAGTTCTGTACTTTTGATCGGAAAACTAATCACAGATTCGAGTTCAGGAGGGTCGAATTATATGAAAATGACACCAAATTTACCCTCACCCCTTTATGTGGAGAAATAGGGGTGAAACCTCCCCTATAAACCCCCCTCACTCCTCCCCTAAGGGAAATTTTTGATGGGTCCCCTTCTGGAAAATTTTCTTAGGGGTCATACTAAAATAAAAACCACATTTCAACCCGTGTTCAAAAAGTGAAGTATTCCTGTGCTAACCGCAGGGACTATTAGATTTTGTCCAATTTTTTGTCGAAAAAAAATACAACACATACCTATTACTTAGTTTGGCATCTTCGTGTAACAAGAAAAGGTATTAATTTTTCTACGTTTTTTGAACTAAACACATCTAACTAATTAATACAATGTCATTTTTATGATACAAAATACCTACGTATTCTGCATAATGTACATACGCCAAGTCTTTATCAAGAGTAAATAATGGGTGCGAAATAAGTTACGGAATGGTGGCTGCACTGAAAATTTCCGCGTGCTTTATTCGTACTAGCGGCGGGGGGTAGCGAGTATGCTTGTAAGCTGAGCTTACACTTCAAATTTTCAAAAAAAAAATTCAAGTATTACTCTGCTAACGTAAAAATTTCTTATAAAATGATCAAAACTTTGGCTAAATGCATCCACGCTACCACGTAGCATGCCGTCTCATGACATGACTCATTTCAACTTCATAGCATGTTCCTCTGGTCGTGTTTGCGCATGCGCGTATGGGTATGGGACCATGTGTTAAGAAGAGTGAGGGGAAGGTCGCGCGTTTGAACACGGTTGAAATTAGTTCCGCCAGCTATCATCAATTTAAAAAAAACATTGTATTGCATTGTTTTAAGTGTTTTAACACTTGCACCTATTTCCAATTGCCACACATTTCTGATTTTTAGGGTTCCCGTAGGAACCCTATTAAAATCACCCCGGATCTTCTTTTTCTTTTTCATCATCTTTAGCACAACAACAGTGAACTTCATCATCGCGCCAATCAGGGGTGCTGCGAACCCCCTGAGTCAACGACGAATACCCCAAATTTTCCAAGTAGCCCCCTCCCCCATTTTCACAAATTTCCTCATATTTTACAAACTTTAAGGAGGGGGGGGGGTGTACAAAAAAATACAATACCACCAAACGATTAGAGCTTAATGCGACGTTCCGACGTTTATATTATTAGCCGTATTAGGGGTTGAAATTTTGCTGGGTCTTTTTCTGGAATGTCCCACTAGTATTTATAAAATTTATAAAATAATGTCGTTTCACTGGTAAAATTTTCGGTGCTTTCTGCCTCGTAATTTCGATTATTTCAAAAAATGCCTACTGTAAGTATCGGAAAAATAGGCGTTTACACCTTTAATTTTTGGGCAAAGAAGTGGTTGGTTTTGTTTTGAAAAAAAAAAAGTAACCCTTAATTCTGATAAGAAATTACTCGTAGAACACGATTTCGTAAACATTTTCCAACTTTGAGGCATATTTGAGGAAATATTTTCAAAATTTCGATTTTTTTCAAAAAATACTGCCTATTTTTGAAAAATTGGTGTTTTTTACCCTTAAATTTCAGGCAAAGAAGTGAGTGTTTTTTTTGAAAAAAAATCCTTTCTAATAGGACATTGACCGTAGAACACTATTTCAAACCATTTTTCATAATTCGGCATCAAAGTCTTGACGTCATCGCCCCACCACAATGCAAATATCAGTTCATGTGCCAATTTGTGTACTTTTTCAAAAGGGGGATCGACGAAAAAATTAACATTGATTCTTATGGGAGTTCTTTCGTTTTTTCAATTTTTCTCGGTTTTGATGTGTTGAATTTTTTATTTTTTGATAATTTTAACGAGTTAAGCTATCAAACTAGTCAAAATTGTCAAAACAAAAAGAATTACACACATCAGAAATGAAAAAAATTAGAAAAACTATAAACCTCCCATAAGAAGCAATGCAGCAATGCTAATTTTTTCGCAATCCCCCTTTTGAAAAAGTACACAAACTAATAATGTGCATTTGTAGTGGTAAATGTGACGTCAGACTTTCATGCCGAATTACGGTTTACTGGAGGACATATTCGCGAAAACCCGGTTTTCAGCAAACACTTTCCCCTCCCTTAGGGGTAGCGGTCGCTTCTGGGGGTGGACATCTTATTATGTTGTTTAGTGGGCCATTATGAACAAAAGACACGAAAAAAAATCTGGCTAGAATTTTCCCGTAGTTAAATCTTAAAAATTTCAAGGATTAAATTAAGTAAAAAAATAAAATGTTTGCAAAAAAATAACTTCATAAAACAATTTGATGGGAAAAAAATTTCAAAAAATCTTCCGTCAGAGGGACCCGAACCCGGTACCTCCGGGATGTGGGTCCGCTACTTAACCACGGAGCAACGCGGAGCAACTAGTGCAGTGCTGCATGCTGAGTAACGTTTGACAATGGTATCTAAATGTCACTACACTACCGAAAACTACCTCCCCATGCGCGCGCGTACATATACGCGTACGTCCTACGTACGCACGTAAAAATTCAGAAGATGTACATGTTTTACGCGATTTCATTTCAATTGCCTGAGTTTTGGTTTTCTGTGATTAAGTAAGTATTTCGTAAATTTTAAATTTTTTCTCCGTCTCTATGTGTCAGAGGCGTCAATTGAATCAAAAATTGGGGTGGGGACACAAAAGGGGCCGTGAAATTCAAATGATAATGAAGGATGTTCCTTTTTTTATAATACGAATACGATCTCAATGTTTGTTGCATTTTTATACAGAAATACTCTCACATTTTTTTATTTATTATTAATTAATAATAATTCATAAGCTAAGTAACGATTTATACTGAAAAAGTTTTGTTTGTGTGCTTGGATTTTTATTTCTGCTTCTTTGTGGTTTTCACTTTAATAATACCCACATTTCAACACCCATGTTGAAATCTTTCCAAAGGGTATAGCCGGTTAAGTATAGTGAATCTGTCCCCCAAAAACCAAAATCAACCAATAAACCTCGATTTCGATCGCTCCTACCCCAAAAGGTCAACCATGATGAGCAAAAATTTTAATAAAAATTTTGAACCCCTAGCGCAAGTATTTTCGGGGGGAGGGGCTAAGATATATATTTTTTTATTTATTGTTTCATTTTTCGCCAAATGTAGATAGAGATTTCGCGTTTCTTTTGACCGATTCTAGAAGGTAAAAGGAAAAATCCCCAAAAAAATTTGGAAGGGGCAAATTTTTGCCGAGTTATGACGATTTAAAAATTTTGAGCCGCCATTTTGGAAAAATAGTCAAAGGTATCGCGGAATTTTTTTCTCAAAAAACGTGTTATTTATCCATAAATATACCATAAAAATTTCAAAAATATCGAAGTGGTGGAACGTCGTTAAAAAAAAGGAAATCTTGAACTGGTGACCAGTTGTCACCAGTTCAAGTTTTCCTGTTCATGGTACACTCATTACACGAAGTGTAAAAAGTGTAGCCGAAAGGAATAAACCTTTGAGCTGAAACGTACTACGACTATACCACAACCACGTCTCAAGCGGCCGCAAGCGGCCTACGAACACGTTGCCGTCGCTGCGGCTGCGTTTCTCGCGCGTTGAATTGACGTTGAGTTCACGTTGAGTTAATACAGGTATTGAAAAGGTGTTTTTTTAATTTTTTGTACCCTAAATATTTTTTTTTTGAATTTTTTTTTATGACAAATCTACACGTCGGTAGGAACGTTTTAAAAAAAGAATGACGAAAAACGGTCGAGCGGTTTTGGCTGGCGAACTGTCACAAGGTTTTTCGGGACAATTCTTTTAATATACATATATATGATGATGATGATTACCTGAATAATACCCAACAATCGATCTGGTCGTTTTCTCAAGTCTTCTATTTCTCTTTCGATTTTGTTTCGCGCACCCAGCGTTATATAATCAAAAACGCCATTTCGTCGTATAAAATATTCTATGTTCGTTTCTTCAATGGAAATCATTTCAGCGTAACTTAAAGATGCGAAGAAGTAGAGATACTTATGAAGCCTCAAACTCCGAAGCCAACGTAGAACCACTAATAAACAAATGCGCATATTGAAATATACATATAATTCAGTTCTCGAGATTCATATATTTAAAAGGTTTTTGTTTACTTCTTAATAATTCAACGTTAGCGTATCCCATTGTTCTACCAAACGGACACCAATCGGGAACCACAAGTTGAGGTAAATTTTGCGCACATGACTCTTCCTAAGAAATGCATAGAAGTTATTAACATTAGGGGGGGGGGGGTATGAATTCAGGTTTTTTACATGTATTTTCATGTTCCCTTTTCTCGATTACCAGATGAGGTGGAAGGCTGAAATTTGGAGGGTAACTAGAGTCAACCTTGAGCCACACTTTAACGAGGGGATTTCAAAATTTAGTTCATAATTCCGAAATTAAACTTACACAACTCAATTTTGGATTTCTTCACCAAAACTGATTTCATACCCCCTTAACACGAAGAATAAGCAGTAATTATTGCTTAATATCGAACTAACCTCGTAGTGGAATCTTTCGTCATTGAACATTCTTTTTCTGAAAATTTCGATCCATTGGGCGAATACCCTACGACAAATCGATCACAATAAACATTGACAAAAAGTTCATGAAAAATACATATTCTCAGGTGTAGTACAGTCGCATTATGTAAAAAAAGGAGTTCCGCTCGATCGGAATGTTAAAAGCAATTTGATGATTGATCCCTAATCTAGACTGTATAATGAACAAATTTAGCTTGGGTGCCATTTTTTTTAACCCCCTCCCCTCCCGAGGATTCATCCCCCTATTCTTAAAATCGTTCTAACTCCGAATGATTTCATCCGATTTCGATTTTTTTCGACTCTAAAGATATTTAAAAGGATTCTGCACATTTTTTGTTATTACAAAAATTTTGAAAAACCCATTACCGGATCGTCAAATTTCCAAAAACAGTCATAAATTATGTTCAAATTTTCATTTTTTGCCAATTTCATCAAAAATAAACGAAATACAATGAAACTTGTTATAAGAAAAGTTGTTTGGAATGGTAAAATGAGTGAGTATATGTAAGGTGTTTTTTCAAAAACTGCTCCCCTCCCCTCAGGGTCCACCCCCCTCCTTTCAAAAATCCTTGTAACTCTGGCACATCTTATCTGATTCCAATTCTTTAAATTCCGAATTGTGGCCGAAAGGGGTTCACACACAGAGGCGTGACTAACGGGGGGGGGTGTGGGGGGGTGCGTCACCCCCCCAGACGATTCCAAAGTTGAGAAAAGTTGGGAAAATCAGGAAAAAGTGGGAAAATTGGGAAAAGTTGGGACTTGTCCCAACTTTTCCGCAGTTTGAATTTTGGAAAGTCGAAAAAATTTAAGAAAATCACAATCCCTAATCAAATTTTAGGAAAATTGGGTACAATTGAGATTTTAACTTTTTTCCAAATTGTCCCAACTTTTTTGAAGTTTGGATTTGGGAAAGCTGAAAAAATTGAGAATATCACAATCCCTAATTTGGACTTGGAAAATTGTGTGAATTTGGGATTCCCAACTTTTTCCCAACTTATTCCAATTCTCTCAAGTTTAGATTCAAAAAAGTTAAAATTCCCAAGTTTTTGAAAAGTTGTACTTACTTGGGAACGTTGAAAAAACTTGAAAATATCGAAAAAGTTGATTGCAAATTGTGTAAAATAGCTAAAATTTCGTTTAAAAAAACATTTAAAATCACAAATTTTTTATATGGAAGTAATAGAAATTTTTCAAAGAATAATCTATTGAAAAAATAATTATTTTTGTTTTAAAAATCACTAACTTTTCAAATTTTAGCCCTCGCTTCGCTCGGGCATATACCAACACCTAAGCAAACCAATGTAATTACTTAAGAAGTATGAGTTGAGGACTTCACCTATTAATTTGAAAAATGAAAAAATTTCAGATTTTGTATATACTTTTTCTTCAAAAATTTTCGCCCTCGCTACTTACAATGATATGAACACTCTCATCTTCTATCTCAGACAATATTGAATACTTTTTGAAGGGGGAAAAAAATTTCCTTCTCATTTATTATTGGTTTTACAGGCCTCAGACAGAGATTCAGCTTTTAAATGGCTGTCCCCTATTTTCACGCTTAGTCACTAAAGCCACCCTTTTTCGCCAAATGATCACTATTGAACCCCTTTGTTTTTTTTCAAGACACGCTTTTCAAAAATCTTTAAGAAGGAATTCAGAATAGTGGTTCTTTTGCTTATTTTATCATACATTTTTCAAAAAAAAATAATTGCCCTCGCTTCGCTCGGGTTAAATATTACGTTCCATATCTTGCAAATTGTTTTTCTATTTGTTGTGATGTCAGTGACCACGATGTTGAAAACAGAAAGCAGGAATAGAGAAGAATTCGAAAGTATTGGTCACATTTTGGAAAATCTCAATGAGAGAAGTGTGTTGAATTTTCAATTTTTGAAAGTCTATTTTCGCTAAAAAAATTTGCCCTCGCTTCGCTCGGGCTCAACACATTATTAAATCTGTATAAATCTTAACAAAATAATTGAATGATGGAAATGCAGAACGTACCAAGTGCCATTTATGTAATTGAGATTTGCAACAGTTGTTGGATGGATATGGAGGATCAGAAAAGAACCTGAACTAGATTTTTTTTTAAGTTTGAACATTCTGAATGTTCAAACTTAACAAAAACCTAGTTTAGGTTCCCTTCTGAGTGCTTCTGACCCTCCATATCCGTCCAGCAACTTTTGCAAATCTCAGTTACGTAAATGGCACTTAGTACGTTCTGCATTTCCATCATTCAATTATCAATACATTATGTTACCTAGTCTAACCTAGATTTTTTTATTTACTGAAACAAGGTAAAAATTGCAATGGCTTGCGTGCAATTTATGAAAAGTTCCCTTTTTTTGAAAATGTAACTAGCAAATCTTTAATTTTCACCCCTTCAGACTTTTGCCTAAGTTTCGTCTCTGTCCATATCACTGCCTCTCAAGGCTGCATTCAAGTTGAAATTTGAAATTTTGTCAAGTGTGTTTATTTGTTTTTTTTTTCACAACACCTGGGCAGCCACGATAAAAATTACCTAGTTGGGAATTTTTTTTGGGAAGTAGGAAAAATAGTTGGGAAAATTTGAGCTTCACCCCCCCAGAAATATTGCTTCGTCACGCCTCTGTTCACACATTTTTTGTTATTATTAAAATTTCGAAAACTGATCTTCCGAGTTGTCAACTTTCAAATAACGGACAAAAAAGGTTTTCACAATTTTCATTATAGGTGGGGGGGGGGGGGGGGTTGGGAGATGATGAAATCGATTTTTTAGAGAGTGCACAGAGAATCCGTCATGTATAGCTGAATGTGAAATCTCAATTTCAGTCAGCCTTTATCGCCCAAAAAAATTGGAGATTCTAGAAAATAAATTATTTCAAATGATTTCTCGACAAAAGCATTCCTAAAAAAGTTACGGCTGACGAAATTTTTTTTTTGTTTCAAGAGATGACAAATACAGGCAACAAATGTGCACCCCGACGACGACGACGATTTACCTTTAGGTCAAATTCTACTCAAATCTGAGCATTTATTTTTTGATTTCTGGGAACAATAGAAGAAGTTTGAATTTCAACTTCACTGAGTACCCAGCTACCTGTACCTACCATACCTGCAGTATATTAGATACTGCCCAAAAACGAAGTTTTCTCGGAACCTAAACACTCATTGGGATGCAGTAAAACAAAATAGGTATGGGAAAAGGGATGAAAATGTGTTCTGTAGCCTTGAGAAAACTCACCTTTTTTCCAAATTGAAATTTCCTCGTTTAAAAGTTTGTATCCTGAAAAGTTTTTTTTTTCATTTTTTGTCCCATTTTTTTCAATACTACCTTGTGGATTTTCTATTTCTTCATTTTATTATGTTCAGAAAAGCTTTCTTTGTAATTTAACCGATGGATTTTTGGACGTTTCAATTTCTCACGCTTTTGCATTGAATTGATTTACTGTACTGATTTTGGATGGATCGACGAAATTTTTTGGATAAAGTTGGTGAGTTTTCTCAAGGCTACAGAACACATTTTCATCCCTTTTCCCATACCTATTTTGTTTTACTGCATCCCAATGATAAGTGTTTAGGTTTCGAGAAAACTTCGTTTTTGGGCAGTATCTAATATACTGCAGGTATGGTAGGTACAGGTAGCTGGGTACTCAGTGAAGTTGAAATTCAAACTTCTTCTATTGTTCCCAGAAATCAAAAAATAAATGCTCAGATTTGAGTAGAATTTGACCTAAAGGTAAATCGTCGTCGTCGTCGGGGTGCACATTTGTTGCCTGGATTTGTCATCTCTTGAAACAAAAAAAAAAAATTTCGTCAGCCGTAACTTTTTTAGGAATGCTTTTGTCGAGAAATCATTTGAAATAATTTATTTTCTAGAATCTCCAATTTTTTTGGGCGATAAAGGCTGACTGAAATTGAGATTTCACATTCAGCTATACATGACGGATTCTCTGTGCACTCTCTAAAAAATCGATTTCATCATCTCCCAACCAGGGGCGCCCACCGACGTGTGGCGGTGTGGCGGCCGCCACACCTCTCCCAATTTTTACTTTGGAATACGTAAAAATATGAACAAAATTTCCATTCAAAATAATATATGCCTAAGTACATATGTATAGCAGAGACGGATCTAATAATAAGCAGAATATGCAGTCGAATTGAGAAGACACCGAATATGTTCCCTCTCACAACCAAAAATTCCATTTTCTTTCTGAAAATCATTAATTTTTCAAATCTTAGCCCTCACATTGCTCGGTTGAATAAAGTTTACAAAATATATATCAGGGATAGGAGTTGAGGATTTCGCATCTTTTTCAATGCTAAAATATTGATCAAAAAAATGAAAAAATTTCAACTTTTAGATGCATTTTTCTTGAAAAATTTTCGCCCTCGCTTCGCTCGGGCTCAGTAAATTTACGCAATTCATCTTCAAGATTATGGTATGAACCTTCTTCCCTTGCAGTCCAGACAATTGAATATTTTTAAGTGAAAAAAATTTATATGTACTTTTTATTTATCATGGCACTTGGTGGATAATCTCAAATCGAATTTTCAAAATTTTTTAAATTTTTTTGAAAGGAGAGGAGCGCAATAAAGAAATCGTGTTTTATTGGAAATGAAAACAATAACACGAAAAAAAACACGAATTATGAATTAAAAAATGTTAATTTCTGGATTCTTTTTTCTTCAAAAATTTTCGCTCTCAGCTTCGCTCGGGCTCGATAAATTTACACAATTTTTTTCTAATCTAGGGTTTTCGTGGTAATATTCAAAAGAATTTTCAAAAATTTGTCGATTTTTAAACATTTTATTTTTTAAAAAACTAGGATTCGGCAAATTTATTTTATTTAAATAATATTGGCCGGCAAATTCTCAATTTTTATCGCCCCGCAGGATTTTTGCCCAAATTTGGTCCCTGGTAGGTACTTTATCGTTTCTAGTTTTTCTCAAAATTGATTTTCAAATATATTTTAATTTGATTTTTTTTATTTTGTTCAGTGAAATCATCGTTAAAAATCAAAATATTGCAAATATTCAACTCCCGCAAAAAATCAAGGATTTTGATACCCATATTGCATCATATCAAACTGTTGTTTTTTGAATAAAAATTGAAATTGAAATTCCTGATGACAAATTTATAAAAAGCCAGACCCGGTTGAAAAAAACAAGTCCATAAAAATTGAGGGGGGGGGTGGGTGGGGCTTTGACGAAAATTTGGGGCCCTTAATAAGTGTTGCCGACACCACTTTTCAAACTCCTGGGCGCGCTGTCCCACCCCCCCCCTGCTCCCAACCCCCCCCCCCCCCCCCCCCACCTATAATGAAAATTGTGAAAAACTTTTTTGTCCGTTATTTGAAAGTTGACAACTCGGAAGATCAGTTTTCGAAATTTTAATAATAACAAAAAATGTGTGAACCCCTTTCGGCCACAATTCGGAATTTAAAGAATTGGAATCAGATAAGATGTGCCAGAGTTACAAGGATTTTTGAAAGGAGGGGGGTGGACCCTGAGGGGAGGGGAGCAGTTTTTGAAAAAACACCTTACATATACTCACTCATTTTACCATTCCAAACAACTTTTCTTATAACAAGTTTCATTGTATTTCGTTTATTTTTGATGAAAATGGCAAAAAATGAAAATTTGAACATAATTTATGACTGTTTTTGGAAATTTGACGATCCGGTTATGGAGTTTTCAAAATTTTTGTAATAACAAAAAATGTGCAGAATCCTTTTAACTATCTTTAGAGTCGAAAAAAATCGAAATCGGATGAAATCATTCGGAGTTACAACGATTTTAAGAATAGGGGGTGGATCCTCGGGAGGGGAGGGGGTTAAAAAAATGGCACCCAAGCTAAATTTGTACATTATACAGTCTAGATTAGGGATCAATCATCAGATTGCTTTTAACATTCCGATCGAGCGGAATTCACTATGCGACTGTACTAGTGGTTCCAACTGTTCAAAGATTAGGTCCCTAATACAATCTACATACCCTTGATCTTCGATGAATGCTGGATGAAGTTGGATGATTTCAATAATTTTGAAGATTTTTCCAATTTCGGTATCGTACAAGGTGGAATAACAAAACAGAACTGGTAAAATTTTCATTATCAAATTTTTCGCGTCCACTTGTCGGTGTTTAATCAATGGTAAAATTGTGCACAATCGATCAATGGCCGTTTCTTTTTCACAGTTCAACAGTCCTTTCAAGTAATCTGAAAAAAAAGGCCGACAAAACAACAGGTATTTAAGGGGGTATGAAATCAGTTTTGGTGAAGAGACATCGTACGACGCTGTACGACACAGTACGCAGTACACAGACACAGTACGATGCTGTACGTTGTACGACACTGTACGACACACCAACGCGACACACCAACGCGACACACCAACAATGCAGTACACAGTACACAGACGTCGACGACGTCTGTGTACAGTAGGGTGGATCGCTAAAAAAAAAACATACCTCAGATTTCAACCAAATTCGCTGGGGTTGTTGGGTCATCATCGGAGACTACCCAAAAAAATTTTGAGTCCCCTAGGTGAAGAGGGAGGGGAGCTAGGGGCTCTTAAAGGGCACCTCCTTTTGAAAAAAACGCGGTTTTTTGTGTTTTTTAGCTCGAAAATATGGCGTACGATTCACGAAAGAGCACTAAAAAGGTGCGATTTGAGTTTCTACACCCCCCTGAGCAATTGCCGCTCCTCGAAAATGAAAACCCATTCTGCTACCCGGGGGTCCAAAAGTTGCAGATCGCGAAATTTCAATGTTGTGAAATTGTATTTGGCCTTGAATTGATTACTTTGACACCGGACAATTTTATAATTTTTTTTCTAATTTTTGAAGAAAATTTTGAAAATTTTCTTCGATTAGTGTGACCAACCGCAAATTGTAATATTCAAATTTATGGGATTCGCGTTGATCTGATCATGTATTTCTAATAGGGTGGATCGAAAAAAAAAAAATCTTGGATTTTGACCAAATTTGGTGGGGTGGTTTACTTTGAGTGGGAGACTTCACAAAAAACTCTCGAGCCCCGAGGGCTAGGGGAGGGGAGCAAGAGGTGCTCAAAGTGCACTTCCTTTTGAAAAAAAATCGCTGTTTTTGCGTTTTTTAGCCAATCAAAATTGGTGTGAGAACACTTAGTAAGACTAGTTGCTAATTGTGATGTTCCGATGTCCTCTAAAATTCGATACGTATTTCTATTGATTGGGGAAAAAAATTGGTCCAATCACTTGACGAAAAAATAATGGATTCGAGTTCATACAATATCAGAATATCACAATTAGCAACTGGTTGCACTGACGTACAAAATGTTCAAAGAAAAATTTTTAATTTTTAATTTCTGATGATTGAAAACAAAATTATTGTGTATTTTTCAAACGATAAAAAAATTAATTTGAGGTCAACGTAAACCCCATAGGTAGTGTAGCATGCCACGATTTGTAACTGGCTGCACTGACATACAAAATTTTCCAAAAAAATTTCCGAAATATACTTCTAGTGATTGAAAAAAAATACATAATATTTTCAGGCGAAAAAATAATCAATTCAAAGTCGATATAAATTCCGTATTTTGGAATTTTATGATTTGCTGTTGGCTGCACTGGTGTACAAAATTTTCAATTTTTTTTTCAAAATTCAATTTTAGTGGTTGAAAAAATTTTTTGTTCACTTACTCGATGACAAAAAAAAATCATTCCAGCTTAGTGATAATTTCATATTATTGAAATATTGCAATCTGCAACTTTTCAACCCCCTGGTAGCAGTCAGAGTTTTGATCGGAGAAGGATTGCGATGGTTTAGGGAGATGTAGAAACTCAAATCGCATCTTTTAAGTCTTACTAAGGCTTCTCACACAATTTTGATTAGGCTAAAAAACGCAAAAAAAAAACGGCGGTTTTTTTCAAAAAGGAGGTGCACTTTGAGCACCTCCTGATCCTCCCCTCCCCCTGCCCCTCGGAGGCTCAAAATTTTTTTGTGAAGTCTCCCACTCAAAGTAAACCACCCCACCAAATTTGGTCAAAATCCAAGATTTGTTTTTTTTTTCGATCCACCCCATTAGATATACATGATCAGATCAACGCGAATCCCATAAATTTGAATATTACAAATTGCGGTTGGTCACAATAATCGAAGAAAATTTTCAAAATTTTCTTCAAAAATTAGAAAAAAAAATTATAAAATTGTCCGGTGTCAAAGTAATCAATTCGAGGCCAAATACAATTTCACAACATTGAAATTTCGCGATCTGCAACTTTTGGACCCCCGGGTAGCAGAATGGGTTTTCATTTTCGAGGGGCGGCAATTGCTCAGGGGGGTGTAGAAACTCAAATCGCACCTTTTTAGTGCTCTTTCGTGAATCGTACACCATATTTTCGAGCTAAAAAACACAAAAAACCGCGTTTTTTTCAAAAGGAGGTGCCCTTTAAGAGCCCCTAGCTCCCCTCCCTCTTCACCTAAGGGGCTCAAAATTTTTTTGGGTAGTCTCCGATGATGACCCAACAACCCCAGCGAATTTGGTTGAAATCTGAGGTATGTTTTTTTTTTAGCGATCCACCCTAGTGTACAGTGTACTGCATTGTTGGTGTGTCATATAGTGTCGTACAACGTACAGCGTCGTACTGCATCGTACTGTGTCTGTGTACTGCGTACAGCGTCGTACAGCGTCGTACGACGTCTGTGTACTGCGTACAGCGTCGTACAGCGTCGTACGACGTCTGTGTACTGCGTACAGCATTGTTGGTGTGTCGTACAACGTATAGCGTCGTACTGCATCGTACTGTGTCTGTGTACTGCGTACTGTGTCGTACAGCGTCGTACGACGTCTGTGTACTGCGTACAGCGTTGTACAGCGTCGTACAGCGTCGTACGACGTCTGTGTACTGCGTACAGCGTCGTACGACGTCTGTGTACTGCGTACAGCGTTGTACAGCGTCGTACAGCGTCGTACGACGTCTGTGTACTGCGTACAGCGTCGTACGACGTCTGTGTACTGCGTACAGCGTCGTACAGCGTCTTACGACGTCTGTGTACTGCGTACAGCGTTGTACAGCGTCGTACAGCGTCGTACGACGTCTGTGTACTGTGTACTGCATTGTTGGTGTGTCGTACAACGTACAGCGTCGTACTGCATCGTACTGTGTCTGTGTACTGCGTACTGTGTCGTACAGCGGACGCAGTACACAGACGCTGTACGACACAGTACGCAGTACACAGACACAGTACGACGCCGTACGACGCTGTACGTTGTACGACACACCAACGCGACACACCAACAATGCAGTACACAGACACAGTACGATGCAGTACGATGCAGTACGACGCCATACGACGCTGTACGACACACCAACGCGACACACCAAGACGACACACCGTACGACATAGGTAGGTATAATAACGACAATCGATGCGAACTAATGAAAGTTGGAGAAAAGACAACACTCACCGAAAGAATGAACATTTCGACAAAGTTCGGCGAGCTGAGATTCTTTTCTTCTGAGTTTACTTAGAAGAGCAATATATATCGTATATTGATCCGAAAGGCTCAAATTGTCGATATCGCTCAAAATTCCAGGTACCCTGTTGAAATCCATTTAGAAAAATTCACACGAATGGATATAACTATACGGAACACAAAACTGAACAATTAATTAATCACCCGCGAATCTTTAAAATGATCAAAACTAATATATTCGCACTCGTACCTAGCTACCTACGTACTGACTACCTCGCGTAAATATTGACACACGAATGAATCTAATACTATGTAGTTGAACGCAATGGCTCGTGTTTCGTCGCACCCATCCTACCGAAAATTAGTCCTGGACAGGAGGGGCGAACGGCGCGAAAGCAATAAAAACCGACCACTATATGTACCTAAACCTATGGTAAAAAATGTACGAGAGCTGTAGCAAAAGTAAGTTGCAATTCGCTCTCACTCGGAGAGAAGTATAGTTACAGCGATGTTGATACAGAATTGGAAAGGTTGATGTCTTGGCTACAATTTGGTTTATGAATGATTTTGATACGATCATTAGTTTTTCGGTAACGTCTCATTTGAAATGAGTGGAAAAAAAATCTTGGTTCAAGCGTTCGAAATTGAGCAACGATTTTTCATCTTAGAAATGGATAAATTATATAATATGGACTTCCTACGAATCAGTGGCGGTTTTCCAAGGGAAGTCGAGGAAGTCAGACTTCCTTTAATTTTTTGAAACTGGAATTTTTATTCAACTTTCATTTTTTGGTAAATGTGTCCAGAAAAATATAGCAAATTAAATAAAATTCCACCCTAAAAGAGAGACGACTTGAGATGGTGTGTTCTATTCAAACCTTTTTGCAGTATTTCTAGGTGTGGTGAATTGTCACCAGAAAAAGTGATTTTGCATAGGTATTTTCATTTTCGCAATGGTGAATGAGTGGTAATTGTCAAAAAATTGGTAGATTTAATGATTTTTTTTATTTTAAATTACAAATTTCACCTCAACAAAAAATTTCACCCTTGCTCCGCGCGGACTTATTAATTTTTCCATTTTTCTAAAAAAATTATTTTATAATTTTTGTGCTAAATTTTCAGTTTAATGTCAAAATCAAAAACTTTTTTTTAGAATGTAAATAAGTTTCATGTGTAATTTTAGCAATTTTATGAAGAAAAAGACAATGATTTTTTGAATTTCTGATCTAGCAACACTGATTTTTTGACTTCCTCAGATTTTCCCTTCCAAAACCGCCACTGCTACGAATAGTTTTACATGGCAAAAAATTTGAAAACTGCGACAGGAACTGCATAAGGGTGAACGTGAAATGATAATTTTACAGGATGATGTGACGTGTGATGGTCGTATGTTGCCGAATCCAAACGACTGTTATCGCCTAATTACGACTGGAAAACAATGGAATACCCCACTATAGCGAGGATATGAGTCTTTGTGACTTCTACATATTACAAAATTGTAGCCAAGACTTCAACCTTTCCAACCATGTATCAACGATCGCTGTAACTATATTTGAGGAGGTGTTCGGTGAAACGCATTAACTGCAAAAATCTCATTTTGAGAAAAACGCGAAAAACGTGGAGAAAAATTGGGTGGATGGATTGGGGGTCAAAATGGTGTCATTGGCAAGGGTAGGACCCTAGGAGATAGTTCATGTGGATTTTCCGATGTTTCCAGTCCCTGGGAGGGAAGGGGGCCCAAAAACGATTTTTTTAATGCGTTTCGTCGCAAAACGATATTTTAATGAATTTCGTCACAAAAACGCGGAACGAGTGAGATTTTTTGCCTCAAAACTAGACATGTACGCCGATGTCAAATTACTCGGCGGCGGCGTGGCGTGGCCCTATTTTTCTTCAGCGCGGCGGCGTTTTTTCGGCACACACCGAATTCACGCCGAATCCATGATTTTCGACGGCGCGGCGTTTGATCAGCGCGAGATACTTTTCGTAACGGGTTTGGCCTGATAAGGACTGAATTTTGACATTTTTGGCCCTGGCTTTGATTTTAGATTTATCTCACATCCCCTATATGGTATCCCTTTGGGGAAAAAAATCTGGAAACATTTTTAAACCCCCAACCTCCTCCGCTGTGGCCATATCATTGCAGTATTTTCAAGAATTTTTAATTTCATCAAAAGTGAGACCCATAGAGGCGTATTTATGATAATTTTGTCATTAAATTTGATGCACTCTTCCATGAGATTTTTATCAACTGCGAACTACGATATCTTTTTTTTGTAAATATTTATCATATCTAAGAAATTTTTCTTTAAAATATTTTCCAACTCAAAAATTTTTTCTCGACTCTGAAAATTTTTTCCTTAAATTTTTTCCTCGAGTCTAAAATTTTTTCAACTACGGCATTTTTTCCCAAAATAATATCTACTTTTCAACTTCAGACATTTTTCTTAAACATATTTTTCAATACTAAGTAAGTACATTTTTTCTCGAATTTTTTTTCAGCTCTCGAAATTTTTTCTTGAAATTTTAATTTCTTCATCTTTAATAAACATTTTTTCTCAACTCTAAAATTTCTTCCTTCAAAATTTTTTTCAGTTTCTTCAATTTTCACGTAAAATTTTTTTTCATTTATTGATATTATTTATCTATGCAGTGAGCGACTGAAGCTGAACTGGAAAGAACGAGCCACAGTGGTCCAGGTGAAAGGTTTTGCTGGACAAAAATGGGAAAATTCGATGTTCGAAAATTATCAAAAAAATTATCAAGTTCAATTGTAAACACTCCGAATAGCTTATATCCAGCTTAGTTTCACCGTAGAGACGCGTTATCATGTTGCCATATCAAAATGATTACGCATTATTTTGTAAAGAGATAAAATACAGCACATGCTACCGGTGCGGTGATCGGTACATTCATTTCTCTACAATGAAATTTAAAAAGTGTACCACTTATCAATAAAAATAGATAGATAGAGATTTGTTTAATCTGTTTTCTGAGTTTTTTTTTCGATTTTTTGCATCAACAGATGATTTTGAGCATTTGGTAAGGTTCTTCACTCGTTTTGAAAATCAAATATCAATTTTTGAATTTCGGGGTCCATTTTCGGACCTTTAGAAGGTAAAATTTGAAAATTGAATAAAAATTCGTGTTCAGCGCCTTAAAAACATAAATTCGGATCATTTGTATTGGTGCTTGACTTAAAAAATTCAGTTTTAAATTTTGGGGCCCGTTTTGGGACCTTCAGAGGGTCAATTTTGAAAATTGATTAAAAATGCGTGTTCAGCGACTCAACAACATAAATTCTCATCATTTGTATTAAGGCTTGATTTTAAAAACCAATTTTTGAATTTTGGGGCCCATTTTAAAACCTCTAGGGGTGGGGGGGGGGGTCAGATTTGAAACG
>JAVBJF010000959.1:0-26896 GCA_033439095.1 Pseudococcus viburni
GGGGAGTTTCCCAAAAACATTTTGAGCCCCATATGGGCAAGGGGAGGGGGAGCAGGAGGTGCTTAACGTGCACCTCTATTTGAAAAAAAACGCTGTTTTTTGTGTTTTTTAGTCGATCAAAATTGTGTGAGAAGCCTTCTTAGATGCAATTTGAGTTTCTACGTCTCCCTAAAACATCGCTATCCCTCTCCGATCAAAACTCGAACTGCTATCAGGGCGTTGAAAAGTTGCAGATTGCAATATTCCAATAATAGGTATAAAATTTTCACCGAGTTGGAATGATTTTTTTTTCATCGAGTATTTGAACAAACAATTTTTTTCAACCACTGAAAGTGAATTTTGAAAAAAACTTGAAAATTTTCTTAGACCGCGCTACGGTCATAAGACGTACGTTGTTACCGTGTTCCAACATTATTTTATGAGAATTGGGCATTCCTGCAGGGGAAATTAAGAGAAATCAATTTGCACTATCAAGGGGAACTCAGAAGTAAAAAAAAATTGGAGCGATTTCAAAGGACGTGGCTGTATTTTTGGTTCGAGTTCGGTGCTTCGGTCATCGGTCTTATTTATCCGCCTAGTACCCAGTTCAACTTGCTTGAATTGGATCAATTCCTGCAAGAGAAATGCAGAAAAATTATGCCTAAGTCAATTTGCACTATCAAGGGGACCTCATAGAAACAATTGAACCGAAATCAAACGATGCGATTTCATTTCTAGTTCGAGTTTAGTCGTATCCGCCAAGTACCCAATTCATGCAAAATAATGTTGGAACTCGCCGCTTATCAGTAGCGCGGTCTATGTTAATTCTCTATGGTCTAAGAAAATTTTCTAATAAAATTTTATACACCAGTGCAGCCAACAGCAAATCATAAAATTCCAAAGTACGGAATTTTTTTGGAAAAGTTCGTATGTCAGTGCAGCCAGTTACAAATCGTGACATGCTACACTATGAAATCTACGTTGACCTTGAATTAATTTTTTTATAGTTTGAAATATTTACAATATTTTTTTTTTCAATCATCAAGAATAAAAAATAAAAAAAATTTCTATGAAAAATTTGTGCATCAGTGCAGCCAGTTGCTAATTGTGATATTTTGATATTATGAACTCGAATGCATTATTTTTTTGTCAAGTGATTCAATTTTCTCTCCCAATCAGTAGAAGTACGTTTTGAATTTGAAGACATCAGAATATCACAATTAGCAAGCAACTGGCTGCACTGACCTATAAAATTTTCAAAGAAAATTTTTCTATTTTTTATTTTTGATGATTGAAAAAAATACATAATATCTTCAGGCGAAAAAATAATCAATTCAAAGTCGATATAAATTCCTTTAGAATTTTATGATTTGCTGTTGGCTTCACTGGGTGTATAAAATTTTCAATTTTTTTTTCAAAATTCACGTTCAGTGATTGAAAATTTTTTTTGTTCAATTACTCGATGAAAAAAACATCATTCCAAGTTAGTGAAAATTTCATATTATTGGAATATTGCAATCTGCAACTTTTCAACCTCCTGGTAGCAGTCTTGAGTTTTGATCGGAGAAGAATAGCGATGGTTTAGAGAGATGTAGAAACTAGAAGGCTCTCACACAATTTTGAATGACTAAAAAACAAAATGCGGTGTTTTTTTCAAAAAGAGGTGCACTTCGAGCACCTCCTGCTCCCCTCCCCTTGCCCCTAGGTGGCTCAAAATTTTTTGGGAAGTCTTCCACACAAAGTAAACCACCTCACCAAATTTTATTCAAGATGCAAGATATGTTGTTTTTTTTTCACTCCACCCTAATATCCATACTTACGTTTACCGCTGAATCAGAAATTTCCCTTCGATGCACGTCAAAACGGAGATTTTCTTCCGAAACGTACATTTTTCCGTTTTGTGACCAAAGACATGAAATAAGGGGAAAATTTTGCGGTCTGGATTTTTTTTTAGATGCCCAGAAATATTTGATGAAAATTTCAGAAACATTTCAACTATTTTAACCAGGCATGGCTTCTCAAAAACCTTGGTCATTTTGATTTTTACTTTTTTGATAATTTTTGTATTTGGATACATTATCACGCGTTAAATATTTTATCCACGGACAAAAATTATTGATAAGCTCGTGAAAATCACAGTGGTACAGGAAGAGAAAAAATGATTCAATTCCCATCCTGGTTTTTTTTTTGCCTTAACTGACTCATGACACTACACCAAACGAGATGCCAAAAGTTCCTGCCTCCCAATGGATCCGATATAGGGCAGCAAATCGATGAAAAATCAATAAATTGGTTGTTTTTTTTACCAACTTTACGGATTTTATTTTACATTTTCTCAACTTTTTACACAATTTTCCGATTTTTTGATCGATTTTTCTAATTTTCCAACGTTTTACCTCCATAATTATAATTATCAATATTGAAATAAATAATAAACATTTAATTACTTACTTATCTTTAATAAATATTATTATTTTAAATTTTATTACAATAGGAACTTAATTGATATAATTTATTTAATTTTAATATTAATAATTCTATTTCCTTAATTATTCTAATAGATGAAAAAATTAAATGATCATCTACATATTTGAAAATTTTAGTTTTGCTTTTTTAACATAAGTTTTAGTTAAATTTCATTGAAATCCATTTTTTTTACTTCATAACCGTGATTTTATGTAAAAAAATTGAATTTAAAAACTTTGGTCTTTCTGCACTCGACCTTATTTTAATATCTCTTTTAATAGGTTTAAAGTGAGGATAAATTTTTTATTCAGGTTCATTAATACAAAATATTGCCATTCCTGCTCTTGAAATTCTAAAATTTTCCTTTCGGGTAAAGTAAAGAAAAAGAATAATACCTACTTACTTAGGTAGGTAACTTAAAAAAAATATAAAATGCATCTTTTTATAAAATAAATACCAAATTTGGAATTATTATTCAAGTTTGGATTTTTGTAGGTACCTAGCTCTTTCGCTTCACTTCCCATGAAAAATGTACTTACCTAACTGATGCCTAGCATACCAAGAAAAAAATTGGACAATAACAAGGGAGGGGGCAATTCATTCAAAAATTTAATTTAGTCGGCGAATTGGTAAAACATGAGCTTCCCCCCCCCCCAAAAGGTCGACCAGTTTCGTTCCTATTCGAATTTAAAAGAATATTAATATGTTCAATGTAAGTACCTACATTTATGCAAAAAAAAGTTATGTTGCTATCGTTTCTTGCGTTAAAATGAAAAAACAATTTGGACATAATATCTAATTGTAAGTATTTTGAAAATACGGCTTAAAGTAGATTTTTCTTGAATACCAGGGTGTCTACCGGTCGCGAAAGTCGCGAAAGTCGCGAAAAAATCGCGAAATTTACCCAAAAATTCATCAAAAGTCGCGAATTTTTCCGAAATTACCATTTTTTTTTTGCCTTTTACAAAACAGAAAAGGTAAAGAAATTTCGCATTTTTGAACATTTTTTCTAAAAATTTTCGCCCTCGCTTCACTCGGGCTCATAAATTTTAAAAACCCATTCTTAAATTATATACCTCTTCATCCTCTTCCCTTCTATTTCAGACAATTGAATATTTTGAAGCGGAAAAATATGTTCTTGTGGGAGACTAAGTAGCGATTACGATTGGAAATTTCAAAGGTAATATTGTGTCCATTGTCAGGAAAATCTAAAATAATTGGAGAATTTTGGAGGCTTCTAAGGGATGTTTTATAGGAGTAAACCATTTGAAAATATGTATTTTTTTGCTGTTTTTTAAATAAATTCTTCGAAAAAATTTCGCCCTTGTTTCGCTCGGGCCAAATCTGCTAATGTTTCAAACTCTCCATAAATTTATTTCTTAATAATCATTTAACAATTTTATCCGTTCTAACATGATTTTTCGTAAAATTTTCACCCTCGCTTCGCTCGGGCAGTAACTGCTTCTCTTCTTTACCATAAAATAACTCAATTTTGGAAAATTTTTGTGAAAAATTGTCTTTTTTCAAAATTAAAGACGTATTTTCTTCCGTGTATAAACTTGTTTCTATAATAAATTTGATCTCGTTGATTTTTTGGTGGGGAGGGGGGGAGGGTGTCAAATTGAGAGGTAGATACTAGATACCTTAAAAAAAGGTCGCGAAAAAGTCGCGAAATTTAATTTTTTTAAATTGGTAGACACCCTGAATACTGAATGGAGATTATGAATAAGAATTCTTCCGGAATAATTTCAGAAAAGCTATCAAGATTATCTAGAACTCAAAAATGTAAGCATTGCATTATTCGAGCTTAAAGGGTATAGCCGGGTTTTTGGTGAAATCGGCCCCCTCTCCGATTTTTGATCTAACCCCCTCAGGTGGTGTACCTTGATGTAAAAAAAATTCAGAAAAAATTTTGACCCCCCCCCCCCCCAACCCCCTCCCTTTCGGAGTTATGGCCATTTTATTGCATTATTTTCAAGAATTTTTCATTTCAATGGAAGTGAAGAAAATTTTCTGTTCTTTGGCACAAAGTTGCATCTCGTAGAGATGTATTTACGATAATTTTTTTAAAAATTTTGGTGCACTTCTTCACGTTGTTTCGCCTGTTTGAAGTTTTCAATCGTAAAAAACGCCATATAAACGAAAAGCGACCACTTTTTAAAAATATCCCAAAAACGTGTTTTTAACGTAGATTCACGTCACGTATTCACTTTTGGCGACTTCGATGCACCAAGGGCCAAAAATCGCGAAAAACCGTACAAAAATGTTATTTTTTTAGCATATTTTTCAAATTTTGAGCGTTTTGTAAGGAGAGAAATGGCTGAACGAAGAAACTAACGTCGGATTCGTATTTATCGGGTCAATATACCCTGATCAACACCCTTTTCGCTGTCGTTTTATTTGAAGACTCGAAAATCGCTATTTTTGTCATGAAAAAGTAGTGAAAAAGGTGAATTTTGAGACTTTACGCAAAACGATCGCGAAAAGGGTGTTTATCGGGGTATTTTGACCCGCTAAACACGAATCCGACGTTAGTTCCTTTATTTGAAGGTTTTTTCCGTATAAAACACTCAAAACTTGAAAAATCTGCTAAAACAACAACATTTCTGCATGGGTTTTCGCGATTTTTGGACCTATAAGTTCAAAGAAACAGCCAAAACAAAATACTCAGGAAAATTTTTTATTAAAAAATATGAAAATGTGCAATACATAACTAAAGCAACCCTCCAACCTTTACCTAGTGACCACTTTGTCAACCAAAACGAAAGCTGCTTATTTGAAAGAAATTATACCATTTGGTTTTGGATCGGCGAATCGCGAAAAACTCCGAAGTTCGGTAATTTATGATTTCCGCTCTCTACAGGGTGTTTCAGGGTAGAAGTAAGGGATTCCAGGCAGTGACTAAGCGGCACATACTGAGTCTTTGTAGGTATGTTTGCCTAGCCTCCGAACCGCAGGGGCTGATTTGCAACAATTCAAAAAAATTTTTTTTTCAATTTATAATTTTTTTTTTGAATGAGCATAGCTTGCAAACCAAAATAGGTAGAGATTTGGAATTTGTTCGAGAGAAAAGAGAATTTTATCTAGATCACGATGGTCTGGTTGTTTTTTGTCTTAACAGATCAGGGAAGCAAGCAGCTGATAAAATAAACAGAAAAACGCTTGAAAAATGTGTGTCAAAACCTTCAATTTCCATCATTTTTGTTGAATTATTCAAAAATTTGTTCTCTTGAGCGATCGATTAAATTAATGTTTCTAGAAGAAAAATGTTTGCTCTTTTTAATGCCGCAATCCCCGCCTCTCCATCTTACTTAGATAAAAAGTTATGCCCATTTAAATTCTTGAAAATGATTATGGAATTTCAAAAAAATACTTCATTCTCATTATTTTTGAGAATTTAAATGGGCATAACTTTTCATCTAAGTAAGAAAGAGAGACGGGGTTTGCGGCGTTAAAAAGAACGAGCATTTCTCTTTCAATGTTTCAATACTCTTTCGATTCTGCCACCACACGTTCTTGGTTTCGCTGAATAGGTATCTCATCAACTGCTTATCATAAAAATCTACACATACCTATTAATTTTTTTTAGAACTGATCTGAAATGAGAAATAATCGAGAAGGTCTGGAAGCAGCGACGCTCAATATTATCAGCCAAGCTTCTCTTTGTATCGAACTAAATGGTGGCCGATTCGAAGCTTTTCTTTAGTACCTAATTCAAATTTTTTCAATAAAATAATTTTTTGGAATTTTTACATTTTTGTTAAGTTATTCAAAAACTTGTTCTGATTGCCCATCAATGAAGTGGATATTATCGAAAAAGAAATGTATTCTCTTTTCAACGCCGTAAACCACGTCTTTCTATCTTATTTAGATGAAAAGTTATGCCCGTTTAAATTCTCAAAAATAATGAGAATGAAGTATTTTTTTGAAATTCCATAATCATTTTCAAGAATTTAAATGGGCATAACTTTTTATCTAAGTAAGATGGAGAGGCGGGGATTGCGGCATTAAAAAGAGCAAACATTTTTCTTCTAGAAACATTAATTTAATCGATCGCTCAAGAGAACAAATTTTTGAATAATTCAACAAAAATGATGGAAATTGAAGGTTTTGACACACATTTTTCAAGCGTTTTTCTGTTTATTTTATCAGCTGCTTGCTTCCCTGATCTGTTAAGACAAAAAACAACCAGACCATCGTGATCTAGATAAAATTCTCTTTTCTCTCGAACAAATTCCAAATCTCTACCTATTTTGGTTTGCAAGCTATGCTCATTCAAAAAAAAAATTATAAATTGAAAAAAATTTTTTTTTGAATTGTTGCAAATCAGCCCCTGCGGTTCGGAGGCTAGGCAAACATACCTACAAAGACTCAGTATGTGCCGCTTAGTCACTGCCTGGAATCCCTTACTTCTACCCTGAAACACCCTGTATATGAGCTTAGGGACGTCTTGAGGGCCTAAATAAAATAACTAAGGCCAAATTTAAAATCAGAAACCCAAATTTCATTTTATAATACCACTTCAAGTTATTAGTTTACTACCCGAAATTGAAATTTTGGCGTAGTAGTAGGTATCCAAGTTCAAAATTTACAGTTTCATATTCTTTAATGTAGATTTTCCCTGAGTATTTTGTTTTGGCTATTTCTTTGAACTTAGGTCCAAAAATCGCAAAACCCCATGCAGAAATGTTGTTGTTTTAGCAGATTTTTCAAGTTTTGAGTGCTTTATACGGAAAAAACCTTCAAATAAAGAAACTAACGTCGGATTCGTGTTTAGCGGGTCAAAATATCCCGATAAACACCCTTTTCGCGATCGTTTTGCGTAAAGTCTCAAAATTCACCTCTTTCACTGATTTTTCATGACAAAAATAGCGAATTTCGAGTCTTCAAATAAAACGACCACGAAAAGGGTGTTGATCAGGGTATATTGACCCGATAAATACGAATCCGACGTTAGTTTCTTCGTTCAACCATTTCTCTCCTTACAAAACGCTCAAAATTTGAAAAATATGCTAAAAAAATAACATTTTTGTACGGTTTTTCGCGATTTTTGGCCCTTGGTGCATCGAAGTCGCCAAAAGTGAATACGTGACGTGAATCTACGTTAAAAAACACGTTTTTGGGATATTTTTAAAAAGTGGTCGCTCTTCGTTTATATGGCGTTTTTTACGATTGAAAACTTCAAACAGGCGAAACAACGTGAAGAAGTGCACCAAAATTTTTGAAAAAATTATCGTAAATACACCTCTACGAGATGCAACTTTGTGCCAAAGAACAGAAAATTTTCTTCACTTCCATTGAAATTAAAAATTCTTGAAAATAATGCAATAAAATGGCCATAACTCCGAAAGGGAGGGGGTTGGGGGGTCAAAATTTTTTCTGAATTTTTTTTACATCAAGGTACACCATCTGAGGGGGTTAGATCGAATATCGGAGAGGGGGCCGATTTCACCAAAAATCCGGCTATACCCTTTGGGAAGCAAGCGTATTTCTGCCAATATCACTCAGAAGACTATTATTTTGATGGGAAACTGACGCATTGCGTTTGAACAAAGATTTGAATGTGGTTCTAAACGGTTGGCTCATAATGTAATATACTAAAAATGTAATTGACATATTTAAATTACATACCGAATTAATCATACCTATAATTGCTGAAAAACAGACGTCTCGCAATCCATTTCCGTGTATTATACTCAATAAAATGAGGATTCCTTGTGGAACTTGAACAATTAGATACAAAGTAACAACCACAAGTAATATTCTTGCTGATCGATCTATTTGTTTCATTTTGATATTTATGGTAGTGTTTTGGACTTTTGAAGATGAGGTTAACATGCCGTGATGTTTTCTTGATGTTGATAAAGCAATAATTAGTCTGAAAAAATAAAAGATTTATGAGTAATTTACTTTTATTTTGATTTTTGTGGTATAGTGTAATTAGGTATTACAACCATGCAATGTGAATTGCTACCTAGATCTACGTAAGTACGGAGTTTCATTGCTGTTAAAAGGGGATTCTCTTTATTTTTCGTTTGTTACTTACCTACAACTAACCACCGTCATCACCGCAGATGCAAATAATGGGAGCAGCACTTCATTGGTTATAAAAAGAATGGTGTATAGAACAGACTGTTTCCTAACGGCAACGTCGTCGTAAAAAGTAATATTTTCAACCATCCCAGGTGATTCGTTGTAAGAAGTAAAGTCCTCAGGAAAGATTTCGTTGAAAAAAATATAAGGTGTTTCGACCGCAATGCATATTACATAGCAAAGGGTAATTGAATATCGTGTATTTTTCATATTACACCAGCTAGATTCCTTCAATGGATGTACCACAGCTATGTATCTCCATATCGTCAACATCAAAGTCAGCCACGTGGATATTGAATACAAAACGACCTCAACGTTTCCGCAAAATGTAAAAAATTGGCCCCATTCCCGATAGGTTTCGTCAATATAAAAGTACCATGCAACCGGAACAGCAAACAACGAAACAATTAAATCCAGAAATGACACATGTGTAAATATCAGGTTCACTGGTGATACCATATTTTTTCTTGTGAATACCAAAACGTTGAATACATTAAAAACCGAACCAATTAAACATAACGTTATGTCTACATAACCGCAGATATTATAAGTGTAATAGTTCCCAAATTCCACAAATCCTTTTCCACAATATGGCTCCTCCAGCGATGCCATGATGAATCTTCAACGTAGGTAGGTATTTTGTAGGTATTTCAAAACGTAGAAACTTTATTGGAATCGTTGCATTGAAGGAATCTATTTATTCGATTGTGAACTTCCTTCCGTCTTGAAATTCACATTAAGTAAACATCATTTGAAACAGATTGTTACCCAATTTTATTAGTAATTTGTAATAAAAACGTAATCTGTTCAAGTTATTTGAAATTTTCACTCGCTTCCAAAATACGAAAGTATGCATTTGAAAAACACTGTGCAAAGTAGGTGCTTACCCACGTAATCTTCGCTGGCTCGAAAATTGATTCAAGTATGTAGACACATTATTTCAAAAAACAATCGGTATTTCCACACCTACATATAACAATGTCATTTCACTTTTCACAAATAAACTCGATTGATACTGCGAATAGTAGGTATAGGTGCCAAACTTTATAGTAGTTAGGTAACACTTAATGCATTCTACACAGCAAAAATTGACGTTGGACAACACCGTTGAAATATAGGTATGTAGATGTACTACTCATATAGGTAGGTAATAGGTATTGATCTTGTTACATCTCATTGGTTGACAATGATGATGTATTTTAATCGGTATCTCTATCCGGAAATAGATATGTTAAAAAGCAAAGATTGCATGCTGTGCGTCATTGTCAAAAAAATTTCTGTTTTACGTCAAAAGAGTTCCGACTGATTAGAATAAATGATCCGCGAGGTATATTTGAGTCATTACTATCGAAAAATCCTATGTTACCAATCAGAATGTTGAAAAATCCGTACAATTGGTAAAAAAAAATTCCGTACGCGTACGCAAGATTTGATGACTTTTTTTTTTTGAAAAATCATGAAAAATTCTATATTTTTTTGAACGGGATGTGTTCGAAATCTGCAAAAAAAATTTCACAGAGTTAGCAATGTTTCCATTTGAACAAATTTTCTGGCTTGGATCGAAAAAAATGTTTCCTTTTTTTACATTTTTTCTACGTGTTCTCGGAGGCGAGCTATTGCAAAAAGAAAAAAGATCGACGCAGGGCTCGAAAATTTTTCACCAACTTGATAAAGCACACATAGTCTACAGTCCAAGAGGCAAAAAGTGTTCATTGAGCGTGCATTTTTGCTGGACAAAAAAATCAGTTGGTTTACTGTAGGTATGGGTCCCGTAGTCCCAAAAAACCGAATTTTGGATTTTTGCCCCGGCACAATAGGGAGCTGAGGCCTGAAAACCCCCCTTTTTTCTCAATTTCTAAATTTGACTTTGGACAAAAAATTTTTTCACATTTTAGTAGCAGACACTCCCCTGACTCCAAATATATGTCACAACCCTTGGGTCAGGGGCACAATGGGGTGCTGGGCCCCCCAATGTGCGATTTTTTGCTAAATTCGACCATTTTTGGCACAATACCATAATACCTTTTTTTGAGCATCTTTTGAGAATTTTAAGCCTTCAATTTAGATAGACCTATCATGGATTAAAATTTCATAGAGAAACCAAAAAATCAAAATCGAATAATTTTCGAAATGAAATTAAAACCGCTCATTTTTTCAACTTAATGTAATTGATTTGAATTTTCTATTTTCTTTTTTTATTAGTTTAGATTGTTCATTTTTTGGCTTTTCAATGAAATATTTTGCGCTTGAAATTACTCAAACATGAAAGTTGTTTTTAAAAGTTTTGGATTACATTTTAAAACCTTGGGCGAAATTCTATCCCTTTTTCGTAGGTCACATGACATTTTTTTGAAATTAATCAAAAATTGACTCAATTTAAGGCTCAAAATTCTCAAAAGTTGCTCAAAAAAATTTGGATGGTTTTGTAGAATTTCTGACGAAATTCTACATCACTTTCATAAGTTACATGTCAATTCTTTGAAAATACTCAAAAATTGATTCAATTTGAGGCTCAAAATCCTCAAAAGTTGCTCAATAAAAGTTTTGGATGATATTTTTGAATTTCCGGCGAAATTCTACCCCACTTTCATAGGTGACATGCCAATTTTTTGAAATTAATCAAAAATTTACTCAATTTAAGGCTCAAAATCCTCAAAAGTTGCTCAATAAAAGTTTTGGATGATATTTTTGAATTTCCGGCGAAATTCTACCCCACTTTCATAGGTGACATGCCAATTTTTTGAAATTAATCAAAAATTTACTCAATTTAAGGCTCAAAATCCTCAAAAGTTGCTCAATAAAAGTTTTGGATGATATTTTTGAATTTCCGGCGAAATTCTACCCCACTTTCATAGGTCACATGTCAATTTTTTGAAATTAATCAAAAATTGACTCAATTTAAGGCTCAAAATTCTCAAAAGTTGCTCAAAAAAAGTTTTGGATGATATTTTTGAATTTCTGACGAAATTCTACCCCACTTTCATAGGTCACATGTCAATCCTTTGAAAATACTCAAAAATTGACCCGATTTGGGGCTCAAAATGGGTTAAAATTGCTCAAATTTAATTTTCATCAATAATTTCGTTCTGCTCGTGAAATTTTAACCCATTTTGATATGTCGCAACCCAAGTTTTAGATTTTTTTCGTGACAATTATTTTTTTAACAATAAAGGGGGAGAAAATCGCGTGTTTTCAAAACTTTGAAATTCCACCACAGCCTATTGTGCCCACAGTTTTCCTCAAATTTTGGCTCACTGGACGTTGAATGAACCCAAGAGTACATTGCGTTTGATTTTTTTTGTCCAGCATACCGCATAACGCCTACAGAGGCATTATTGTGCCAAAAATGATCGAATTTGGCAAAAAATCGCACATTGGGGGGCCCAGCACCCCATTGTGCCCGTGACCCAAGGGATGTGACATATATTTGGAGTCAGGGGAGTGTCTGCTACCAGAATGTGAAAAAATTTTTTGTCCAAAGTCAAATTTAAAAATTGAGAAAAAAGGGGGTTTTCAGGCCTCAGCTCCCTATTGTGCCGGGGCAAAAATCCAAAATTCGGGTTTTTGGGACTACAGGACCCATACCTACAATAAACAAACTGATTTTTTTGTCCAGCGAAAATGCACGCTAATTTTGATTTCTAGAGCACTTTTTGCCTCTTGGACTGTAGACTAATAGGTCGAAAAATTTATCAAGAGAGCAAGAAATTCGTAAAAAATGTGTTTTTCAATGAATTTCTTCATCAACTTGAATAAAAAATGAACAGAGGTATTATTCTATTAAGACATGATTCCATGAAACGAAAAATAATAAATATTCATGTTTCTTCTTTCTCCATAAAACTTCAGTTTTTTTTAAAATATTGAAAAATCCAATTCTTTAAGTTTTTTCTACATGAATTGAACTACATTACGAAATGTGAACCCAAGATGCCGGAAATACGTATTTACTCGTATTTTTCGGCCGAAATCATACCGAGGAAAAATGTTTACGCGTCGGTGTGCAACAGTCGGACTCTTACCGAAGTATACGTACATGGATTCACAAAGGTGAGGGAGGAGAGGTAGAGAAAAATCGAGCAAGAATTTCGGGGATTCGGGCGAAGATTTCCAGATTTTGATCTTATTTTCCAATCTAGGTTTTTACAAACGGTCGTAAAATAAATTCTGGAAATCTAATTTCCTGCTACAAATCCGAAATGGTACATAGTTAGGAATTTTATCGGCGACCTACGCGACTCTGCGCTGAGACGTGGGGAAGGGAAACGAAAACTGAAAAGAGTCAGCTAAAACGTCGTGTACGTTTAATACGTAGGTAAATTGCGTGTAAACAAGATAAATACATAAAGAGAATGGAACGAGTGAAAAAGTCCGGAAATAGGATACTAAAATTGCGCTGTTTATGAAAAAAAAGCACACAAAAAGACAAAAAGATGTTTTAAAAAAAGCTCTCAACGCGCGGTGTTTTAAAAAGTTGTCATCGAGTTTCAATGGCGTGCGGAGAGCGTATTCGCAGTGTAATTGGATCGACTGTCGGAGACACTGCCGGTTGCAATTTTTTCAAATAGTAAAAGACAAAAACCGTACAGAAACGAAAGTTTAAAAAACAACTCAAAACCGGCGTGACGCGACGCGATGCTCACCGGGAAACGAACCTTTCTTCTTTTTTCTGTATATTTTTCGAATTATATTTCCAGAGTTTAATTTCCTTTACGACGTTTCTCATTCGTTGCGTATTTGTTTATTTTTTCTCCATGCAGCGCGGCGCAATGTCGTTGTAATTTTTTCCCCTCTTGGTAGGTGAAGAGCCGGTCGTACCGCGAAACTGCATTTCGTATACAAATGCGCTGCTTGTTGGAAAATTATATCGGTATTTGCCGCCTGCTGCATGGTACTTTGTCACTCTTTTTTTCTGGCTCGATTCGAGTACACAATTTCGCGCTTTTTACCGTGATCTTTTTTATGTGCTTGGTATTGTGGAAGCTTAGTCGGTGCTCTTTTTTTTCCTCTTTATTTTTTTACCGTCGCTGGTGGGTATTTTGTACTTTTTTTTCGTACTTTGAACGAGTCGTAGTTGGCGGAAGTTAATGAAAAATTTCGCAGTTGCGGATGATTTGTGTTCGCGGTGTAGCGAATTGCTGCTGCAGGAGCTTAATCTTTTTTGAATCGAGAAGGCAGCTGTGTTGAGGAAATTTTTCCTCCGAGGCGAGAGGGTTTTATTTATTGTTTTGTTCGGTTCGGCGAGAGGAATGAGTGGAAAATAACGAAGGATACCTAGCTAGGGAATTAGGTTGATGTTGGTGCGGCTAATGATCGAATTTCTTCTACAGACGGACGTATCAATTTGAAGAAAGGTGAAAAGAGAAGTTTTAAAGAGTTTTTCGATTGAGTGAGGAAAAGAGATGGGCCGAGTAAAGATTGATTCATTTGTGAATAAATGTATTTTTTGTGCTGAAGAAAAGGTTGGTATTCTTTTCAGGAACGAGAGGTTTAATTGAAAAATATTGGAAGAGTTTCCTCTCGTAACAGATGAATTTCGAATTTTTGTGAAAAAATTGTCAGAAAATTGAAGAGAATTGATTCCGTTGGTGATCCAATCGTTTGCGAACGATTCAAAATGTTGATTTTTGCTATGACAATTATGAAGAACATGCTTAGCGAAAAAATCTTATGAACGAATCATTCGAGAACGATTTGTAAAGTGGAGGAAAAATCAAAAATTCACAAGTAAAAATTATAAAAATAAATAAATTTTCCCCACCACTGGAATGGGGACAAAAAAAGACTTGTTTGCTCATCTTTGAAAAATTAAATTAATTAAAATGGCCAAATGCACGATGAATGAAGCCATTTCCGTAGACAATTAGTACATACAATCCTACACATAACTACAATTTTTTCAGAATATTGAAGTCAGGGAGGGGGGAGAGAGATTTAAAATTTTGTTGAAAAAAAATATCGAAAATAAGGTATTTACCTTTGTCCAACAAACGATTCAATTACAGTGAACGATGCATTAAAATTCTATACAGATCGTTCTCGAACGACTCAATTTCGTGCCGTAATTTTTTCCGATTTGTTGAGACGTAATCGAATCATTTAAACCGTAAGATGATTTAATCATAAAATGAATCTGTTATTTCGAGCAAATCATCTCAGATCTGAACAAATCGTTCGCGAACGACCCGATTTTCCCGTACTTTTTTAATATGTTAAGGCATTACGGAATCATTTTAATTGTTAGAATATTATTTCATTACAAAATAATTCATTCGTTCACCAACGATTTGCTCGAACTTGAAAAAATTCGTTCACGAACGACTAGATTATTTCTATGATTCTTTTCCCACGTGTAACTTACCCAGACATCACGGAATTATTTCAATCGTGGGAAATTGATTCAATTATGAAATATTTGTTCGTTCACGAACGATTCACTTGAACTTGAATTGATTCGTTCGCGATCAATTTCATTTTTGAAGAGATTCTCTTTCTAGAAATACTGGGACATAATCGAATCATTTTGTTAGTTAGAAGATGATTTGATCACAAAATGATCCAGTCGTTCGCGAACGATTCGCTTGAACAAACATGAATTTGATAATTAATTGCATTGCGCTCAATGATGTTCAAGTGAAACAAGGTTGAAATGGAGTCATTTGCAAACGAATTCATTTTTGTTCAAGTGAATCGTTCGCGAACGACTGGATCATTTTGTGATCAAATCATCTTCTAACCAACAAAATGATTCTATTATGTCCCAGTATTTCTAGGAAGAGAATCACTTTAAAAATAAAATTGATCGCGAACGAATCAATTCAAGTTCAAGCAAATCGTTCGCGAACGAATAAATCTTTTATAATTGAATCAATTTCCTACGATTGAAATAATTCCATGATGTCTGGGTAAGAGACACGTTGGAAAATAATCAAGGAAATAATCTAGTCGTTCGTGAACAAATTTTTTCAAGTTCGAGCAAATCGTTGGTGAACGAATGAATTATTTTGTAATGAAATGATATTCTATCAATTAAAATGATTCCGTAATGCCTTAACATATAAAAAGAGTACGAGAAAATCGAGTCGTTCGCGAACGATTTGTTCAGATCTGAGAGGTTTTGCTCGAAATAACATATTCATTTTATAATCAAATCATCTTACGGTTTAAATGATTCGATTCCGTCTCAACAAATCGGAAACAATTACGGTACGAAATCGAGTCGTTCGCGAACGATCTGTATAGAATTTTAATGAACCGTTCACTACAACTGAATCTTTTCTCGGATAAAAGGTAAATATACCTTATTTTCGTTAATTTTTTTAAATAATCAAATCGTTCGCGAACGATCCGCTCGAAATTTTGTTGAATCGTTCGAGAATGACTGAACGATTACACTATATCATAAACGTTTGATCGAAATTATGAGGTCGGTTATCACCATTGCTGATTCGACAACGTGCCAATGAATAACTTTCAGCCATCGAACGATTTGTGAACGAATGAGCCATTTTTGAATGAATCATCGATGAATTTCAGTTTTTTTTTCAAGAAGTTGTGAATAGTGTTTGAATTTTCCTTTATTCATTTTTTAGTTCCATCTTCGAATCGAATTTCTTGGTATATTTCAAGGAGGACTGAACTGAATCAGAAGTAAAGCAGACAGATCTCCCTCTCACAGTTAAGGCAAAATTACATCTTTAGCCGGAAAAAATGGAGCAAAATTTATGTCGGAGATTAGTACTTTTTTTTATAAAACGTTCATTTGTAGTCTGAAAATATTGAAAAAATTGTACTTTGGGTTGAAAAATAGAGAAAAACAATCTGTTTCTGTCGAAAATTCCCATTTTTTGGGTTCTTTACCTTCCTCCATCTTATTAGCCAATTAAAGTTTATCCCTGAGAGGGCTTGAACAAAACCCCTGTCGAATTCAATAAATCGATTTTTCTGAAAATAAGACAAAAAAAGACAACTAGGATGAAATTAAATGCGTTTTAAGCAAAAACGAACGAATAAAAGGTTTTCAAATTTTGAGCGTTTTATGCAGAAAGAAATGACTAAATGAAGTAACCAATAGCATATTCGTGTTCAGAAGGTCAAAATACCTCGATAAACATCCTTTTCACGATAGTTTTGCATACGGTTTCAAAATTCACTTTTTTCATTGATTTTTCATGACGAAAAAACTGAATTTCGAGGCTTCAAGTGAAACGATCGCGAAAAAGGTGTTAATCTGAGTGAGTATTTACACCCGCTGAACACGAATATGGGATTGGTTTTTCAATTGATGATTTTTTCCCGGAAAAGTCGCCATTTTCAAGTTTGAATTAGGTTTCCGTGAAAAAATATTTAAAAATTTCTGTTCGAGTTCTGATCGTACAATATTGTAACTCTTTGGCACGATTTAATGTCAAAGAAGTGGAGAAAAATTTCACCATCACTCGTCTTGGACTGGTTCTGTAGCAGCTCAAAGGACAATACTTAAGTACTTTGGCATGTATATCAACGAAATGTGACTCAAAAGATTTAAATCGAAAGAAATATCGATTTCTTACTAATTTTGGGTCGTAGAACACGAAACTTGAAAATGGCGAATTTCCCGGGAAAAAATCACCAAATGAAAAAACCAATCCCATATTTGTGTTCAGCAGGTCAAAATACTCCGATAACCACCCTTATTGCGAGCTTTTTACTTGAAGCCTCGAAATTCACTTTTTTCGCCATGAAAAATCAGTGAAAAAAGTGAATTTTGAAACTTCAAGCAAAACTATCGCAAAAAGGGTGTTTATCGGGGTATTTTGACCTGCTGAACACAAAGATGAGATTGATTTGTTCATTTATCCATTTATTTCTGCATAAAACGCTCAAAATTTGAAAAATCTGCTAAAATGACAACATTTCTGTACGGTTTTTCGCAATTTTCGGTCCTTAGTTCAAAGAAATGGCCAAAACCAAATACACAGCAAAATTTTATATAAAAAATCGTATTTTTTAGTAATTTTTCCAGGGCTGGTCGCTCTTCGCCTATGTGGTGTTTTTTACGATTCAAAATTTCAAATAGTCGAAAAAGGGTGAAGAAGTACACCAAAATTGTTGAAAAAATTATCATAAATACACCCCTACGAGATGTAACTTTGTGCCAAAGAACAAAAAATTTCGTTCATTTACGTTGAAATTAAAAATTCTTGAAAATATTGCAGTAAAATGGCCATAGCTCCGATAGGGAGGGGGGTATAGGTCCAAAATTTTGTGAAAATTTTTTTCCAGTCAATATACACTATTAGAAGTGTTGAGGAGCCCAAACACGCCTGGGGCCAAATTCACCCCTTATCCGGCCATGCCCTTTTCGTATTGTTTCGGAAAAATAAAAAATTCGTATTTTTAGTCCAAAAAAAAATCAAAAAAAATTCCATTTCAGTCAGAAATGTTCAGTTTTACCCAGTCCCTCTCCCTCCTAAATATCGCTCTTTGATTAATTCCCGACTTCAACCTGTCTCGATTTTTTTATAATGGATTTTTCGACAAACGTGATCGGTCTTACGAGTTGAACCAACTAGTGTCAATTTTGAGGGAGAAAAATTTTGAAAAAATTCTGTCTCTAAATCCCTTTTTTTCCCCTTCGTGTTCTCAACTTTCATTACGATTAAAGCACCTTTCCTAGGTACTTATGTACTTTGATTTTTCTGCTCCTCTTCCCCTCATTGACTGATTTAATTACGAAACAAATCATAGTACAGCAGAAAACTTCAGAAAATCTACGACACGAAATTTTCTCCATGTACATCCTAATTCGATCAAAACTTATCAGCAAGGTCATTACTTACACCATTTTCCGAACTAATTAAAATATCGTCAAGAGACATTCTGTCACCAGGTGTATTTCGTATTCGCTCGTGCACGGATTAGCATTTAAATATTGCACCTTCTTCCAATATCTGCACGAATCGCAGCTGAAAATAGATGAAACGAAAGATAATAATTTCTGTATCGCGCACACCAACTAATGTAGCCAGAGCCAAGCTAAAGGATGGGTCACAGCAGGGGAATGAAGTTGCATAGAGACGACGACGAAGGCGAAATTAACTAGAAAGAGATTAAACACGCGATAACGACGAACCGTAGGTAAATTTTCCAACCCTGCATAAGAACTTCCACAGTCTACAACCTTTAAATCTCTCGAGAAGCGAGCACCGGCGTTCAGAATCGTACATTAAAAAGCACCGCTGCTGTAGCATTGATACCTGCAAAAAGAACACGAATAAGTTAATCAGCTTAAAAATAGAGAAAATTCGTTACTGTACTTATACTTTACTTACTTCGGTATCTTTACCTATATACTTGAGAGTATAAAATAATTACATTAAAGAAGAGAGGAATTTCGAGTCACGACGATCCCGAGTACCTTTTATTTTTACCAAAATACTCATCTATTTCTCTCTTTGCTGTATCGAAATCAGACCATAGCGAGTTTTCGTTCAAAAATTGCAACGGTGGGGATCGAATTTGTGTAGGTGGGTACTTTTATGTACGAATGTGCTACAGGAGAAAAAACTTTCCGAATCCCCGTAGACTTTCTAGCTGTATCGCTGATTAACACCTGAAGGCTTTTCGCTTATTTTTTCCAGTCTTTCGGAGCTCGATGAGAGAGACGTGAAGGGGGGTCTATCCGTTAATTATCACCTATCGTACGTGTATGTGGGAGATGAAGACGAAGAAGTTGTACAAAATGGATCGAGTAATTACACGAGGTTTGAATGATGAACGATGGCTCGTGACAATTATCCGAGTATGCTTTCGGCGTCGTGGTTAGCGCGAAACCATGTGCGTTGGATTTTGATGTAATTTAGAATGTTCCGAGTGGAGCCTCTGACGTGTGCGGTTGCTTCGTTTTTCGAAGACTTGGCACCGCTATCGGTGCGGTCGAAGGTGTTGTAGATTGAAATTGTACAGGGGCGAGCTCGAATTTGACTGGTAAATCTGTTCGTGATGCATGACCCAGGCATCGGAGCGAGGTACTTTTTTACGAACTTAGTTACTAAAATTTTGACCAATTTCCAAAAATACTAATCTTTATAATTATTTTAAGAAAAAAATCGTCTTAAAAAAAATATATTACAAAAACAACATAGTAGGGGTCTCAATTTCACGAAAAAACACGTCCGCTCGACTGAGCTGTAAAAAGCAATTTTATGATTGATTCGTGTTCTAGACATTACAACAAACAAATTTAGCCCAGATGCCCTTTTTTTACCCCTCCACCCTTTCCGAGGGTCCACCCCCTTCCCCTCTTCAAAAATTTCGGTCTTCTAAAAAAATTTTCCAGCAAAAATCATTCTTCACCATCTAATCTACAATTTCGGCCATTATGAAAATTATTTTTTGAGCAATCCCACCCCTTAAATTCAAAAAAGTCCCTCAAAAATACATAAAAATACGTTTTTTATACACTTCCAGTTTTTATGTATTTTTGAGGGATTTTTTTGAATTTAAGAGGTGGGATTGCTCAAAAAATAATTTTCATAATGGCCGAAATTGTAGATTAGATGGTGAAGAATGATTTTTGCTAGAAAATTTTTTTAGAAAGCCGAAATTTTTGATGTGGGGAGGGGGTGATATAACTCGCCGAATAGGAAATTTGATTCTGAATATTTTTGGTAATTTACAAATTTTACTCATCTTCGAAACTTTTCGGTAAAAATGAAAAAACTGTGATTTTTTTTTATGATTTTTTGAAACACTTTTTCCAAATTTGAGGGGCATCGGTGGCCCCAAATTGGATTTTTTATAGAAAGTGATTTGTAGCTGAGATGTTGAGGAATAACTTTTGTGGGGAAATTTTTTCTCTAGAACCCATAGGAGAGGCGCTGCACGCGTTTTTAAGAAAAGAGGGGGGTGGACCCTCGGAAAGGGGGAGGGGTAAAAAAAGGCATCTGGGCTAAATTTGTTTATTATAATGTCTAGAACACGAATCAGTCATAAAATTGCTTTTTACAGCTCAGTCGAGCGGATATGAAATTGAGACCAGACTAACAGGAAGCAGATGAGAAACGAGAAGACAGGGGCGGCGCGATGGGGGTATGGGGGTATAATACCCCCCAGACGATTTCCAGTCGGCAAATCGACAAAATTTCGGAGATTTCAAGTAATTCGGCAAAATCTTGGAAATTTCGGCAAATAAAAAAAAAACGTTTGGAAATTTTGGAGCATACTAACTAATGAAAAACTGAGCCTTTTAAAATTTCAAGTTTTCTGTCTTCTTTCAGAAATTACAATCCAATTCTAAAATTACTTACTCCCAAAGCAAAATTTTTCAAAAATTCCGGCCTCGCTGCACTCGGCCTTATTGAATTTTTTTCCTTCTATAATTTCAAAACAATCAATCCAAATCCTACAAAAACGATTTTTTTCACATTTTTCCTCAAAATTATTCCAACTAATTTTATCAAATTATTTCTCATTAAAACTCATTTTCGATGTTTGGAAAACAAATTTTTCAAAAGCTTCGGCCTCGTTACGCTCGGCTCTATTGTATTTCTTCTCAACTAATTTTTGAGGAAAGTTGGCCGATTTTTTATTCAAATTAATTAATTTAAAACATTGTTTTATGGCATTTTGAATTTAAGGTCTTCAAAATTTTTCGCCCTCGCTTCGTTCGGGCCAAATTTTTTTTTCTCTCATGTTCATATTGAAACTATAATTTTCTAAATCAAGTAGACTAAAGAACTTCCATTGGGTTTTTCAACTATACGTACAATGAATTTACCGAGGGAAAAATTCAGGCATGATCAGGATTGAGTCGTTTATTTTTTCATGCAAGAAATTTTGTTGTTCATGAGCAGGGATGAGCAAGAATGGCTTTTAACAATGGGAATATATTCGAAAACCCAAGGAATAATTTCCAGGCGTGAGCAAGATTAAAAATTGACCTGAACATGATAGTCCAGGCAAATAAGAGAAAAAATGTACCAAACCCCCCAAAAATTAAAGCCTGATTTTTTTTTCACGTTTTACGTTCGTAATGGTCCACTACACAACATACTAAAATGGACACCCCCACAACCCTCCGCTACCCTCAGGGGAGGGGTAAACGTCCGCTGAAAACCGGTTTTTCGTGAATATCTCCTCAAATAAGCCTTAAAATTGAAAAGTAGTTATGAACAATCTTGTTCTACGCGTAATTTCCTATCGGAAGGGTTTTTTTCTTTTTCAAAAACACTCACTTCCTTGACCAAAAATTAAGGGTAAAAACACCTATTTTTCAACAATTTACAGCATTTTTGGAAAAAATCGAAACTTTTGGGAATATCTCCTCAAAAAAGCCTCAAAATGGAAAAATGGTTATGAACAATCATGTTCTACGTGTAATTTCCTATCAGACAGGTTCGTTTTTTTTCGAAAACACTCGCTTCTTTGCCCAAAATAGAGGATGAAAAACACCTATTTTTTCAATATTCGCAGTATTTTTGGAAATTATGGAAATACGAAGCTAAAAGTACCCAAAATGAGTATTTTTTTTATACATTCTGGTAGGGTATTTCAAAAAAAAGTCACCGCAAAAATTTCAACCCTACCGTTAATTATAAGAGAGGTTATTGAAATTGAATACTGCATTTAAAAAATCGAAGTTGTGGAAAGAAAAAATACTATAAATGCGATGTTATGCTGATTATTGGTGATACGAACATTTCTTAGTGTCGTAAGGATTCAAAAACGATATTTTCAGCTCCGTATTTCCATAATTTCCAAAAATACTGTGAATATTGGAAAAATAGGCGTTTTCCACCCTTAATTTTTGGACAAAGAAGTGGGTGTTTTCGAAAAAAATGAACCTGTCTGATAGGAAATTACACGTAGAACATGATTGTTCATAACCATTTTTCCATTTTGAGGCTTTTTTCTGGAGATATTCCCAAAAGTTTCGATTTTTTCCAAAAATTCTGTAAATTGTTGAACCCTTAAATTTTGGTCAAGGAAGTGAGTGTTTTTGAAAAAGAAAAAAACCCTTCCGATAGGAAATTACGCATAGAACAGGATTGTTCATAACTACTTTTCAATTTTGAGGCTTATTTGAGGAGATATTCACGAAAACCCGGTTTTCAGCGGACGTTTACCCCTCCCCTGAGGGTAGCGGAGGGTTGTGGGGGTGTCCATTTTAATATGTTAGTAGTGGACCATTACGAACGTAAAACACGAAAAAAAAATCAGGCTTTAATTTTTGGGGGGTCAACTCCTAAAATGCCTGGACTTCAAGTTTTTGTTACGTTGATCTCTAAAAATTGTGTTTTTCCCTGTTCATGATGTTGCTTCGCATTGTTTTTGCAAAAAATTCTCGATTTTTTGAATTCTTATTCGGCAATTTTGAATTTTTTAGTCGGCATTTTTGAATTTTTTAGTCGGCATTTTTGAACCTCATACCCCCAAACATTTGTGTTCGAACCGCCTCTGCGAGAAGAAGAACTTCTAAAAGCAAAAAAACGAGAAGAAGAAAATTGCCAGAAACTAAAACAGGAAAAAACAACATCGAGCATTTAAAATGCTCCTTGAAAGAATCGCAAAAGAAACTAACTGAAAAACGAGAGACGTATGAAGAAATTTTCTCGCTGGGAAATAAAAAACTCAAAAGAGCTGCAGATAAGAAAAATTTCCAGGAATTGAGTGTGGCTCGAGAACTACTCAATACTGCAGAGTCCCTCAAACTGGAAGAAAAACAGCTCATGACTGAAACATCCGAAATCCAAGACAAGTTAACAAAATCGTTAAATGACTATATTCGTAGTTGTGAAAAATCCAGTTCTAGTTCGAACTCTAAAAAGTAATTTTAGCGTTTATGTATTTCCTTTTTAATTATTTTTGTTTTGGATTGTTTTTTAATGAACATTATGTGAAATAATTTTTTTTTCATTCATTCATTTAAACGTGTTTTCTCGGAGGGGGGGGGGGTAAAATTTATGAAAAAAATGGTACTTTTTAGTTCATATTTGGTTCATATTTTGCTCAAAAAAGGTTCGTAAAGTTCGTAATTTTATTGCAGAATATCGCTCCGATGCCTGAATTGACCCGATACGTCTTAGTTTCGAAATATTCCAAATCGAAATGGAAAAGTGCTTTATTAATAATTCCAGGAATTTTATTACGTTGGAATTTTTTTCACTGCGTTTACATCGTCAGTTTGTCATTTCAAGGTTGCTTTTCACCGGTCACGATAACAAATTTAACCCTTTTCCGGTGATTTTCATAACGCCAGATATCTGTATCTAAATTGTCACGTTATCGAGTAAAATTATTCGTATTACGTCTGAATTTTTTTTAACGAGGTTGCTCCTACCTGTCGCGTGTTTGCGGCTTTTACCGCGACTGCCAAGCCTACGCGAAAATTCAGCCGCAGGAATTCGCTAATGACGTAAATATGACTCCTCCGATGTCATTTGCGACGTATTTATCAATGTGGGAGACGTCCGAACGGTAAACATGAAAGCCCAAAGAGGTGAAGATGAGATTAGAAAAGTGAAAAAGGTATTGCGAAGGGGGAAAGGTGAAAGCGGCGAAATTGGAATTCTCGTGGGAAGCGTTTGTTCTTTTTCGTCTCCTTCCAATGTAAACGGGTGTACGTAAGTGGTGAAATTTTACGAATTTCGTTTCCGTCAAAGTGAAAATTTTCAACATCGAACGGAGTTTTGAACGAGGGGTGAGGCAAATAGGTCGAGGACGCGGATTTTTGTTTTCCAAATTGTCATATTGGTGGGTTTTGGTGGGGGTTTGTTTGTGTGTGGAATTATTTGTAGTGCTTTCTGAGCTTCGGTATGGCTTGGTTGAATTTTAATACGTGTTCGGTGGAAATTGCGTAAAAATTGATTTAATTAGTACGAGAAATTTTCAAAATGTTGGAAAAGCAAGCGAAAGGGTGTTTAAAATGTCGAAATAATTTTGAAATGCGATATCCGAAGCATGAACGCACCCGGAAATTATTTAAGGGAGGGGCTGAGAATTCGAAAAAAAATGGGGATGTCAAATTTCAATGAAAAAATTGAGTAACTTGACAGATTTAAGCAAAGAAAAATAGGAAAATTGCGGAATTTTTCGGAACAAACAATCAATACACTCCTTAAATCTGAATTAGTCAAATTTATTTGTTTGAATCAGTGAAATTAATTTAACTGAAAATAAGTGACTTTTCACTGTTCTTTCAGTCAAAATTATTAATTTTTTTTTACAAATTGGGAACAGATTGAGAAATCGGCGATTTTTGATTTATGTAGATCAGCGAAAAATCATTAATTTTGAATGGAAATTATTTCACTGATTCTCAAAGCAGAATTTCATCAAAGGCTGATTCAGATTTAACGAGTTATATGCTTATTCAAGAAACAGAACCAGAATACTGCTCGAGTGAAGCGAGGGTAAATTTTTTTTTGTTGAAAAATCATGTTTGAAGAGCAAAAAACCAGGGAGGGTAAGTCAGCAGCCTTAAACTTTAAGTTTAAGCCTTTAAGTCAATCATTTTTTCAGAAATAAGCCTAAGCTTTGAGCCTAAGTTTTATTTTTAAAATTTCAAGTTTTAAGTTTTATTTTTTTTAGCTTAAAACTTGAAATTTTTTTCTTCATCTTTCCATTTTCATTCAATTTTTTCAATTTTTTTCAACTATCAACTTTTTTCATCTCTTCCTATCCTTGAAATTTTTTCAAATTGAAATTATTCATCAATTCTTCTTGAAAATTTTTTTCAATTTCTTTCGAAAAAAATGATTTTAAATTTTAGACTTTTTCCCCATTTTTTTCTCACCTTGAAATGAAACATTTTTTTCAAACTCGAATTATTTTCAGCCCTGAAATTTTTCTTGAAACATTTTTCTACATTCTTGAAATTTTTTCAATCTGAAATTTCCTCAGATATTTTATCAACTGTTTTCCAATCACTTTTCAACTCAAAATTTTTTCCAGTTTACAATTTGTTGACATTTCTTATAAATCTTATTTTTTCACACACTTATCATTTTTTCATTCTCCAAAAAAAATTCAATACCTAAATGAGAAACAATTTCATGATGTGACTAGGGTAGGTATGTGTGCAACAAAATACATTATTTTACATAGGTAATACTTTTGAATTCCAGAATTCAGAGTATGAAAAAAATATTATAATTGGATATAAAAATTGAGTTGAAAAAATGTTGAATAGAAGTTTAATTAAAACTTTGAAGTTTTGGTGTGAAAAATGTTGAGAAAAAATCGGAGTTGAAAAAATTTTAAGATAAGAAATCGAATTTGAAAAAGTTTTAGAATTCAGAAGCAATTTTGGATTTTAAAATATTTAAGGGGAAAAATTTGTTTTGAAAACATTTAGGGAAAAAAATTTGGCAGATTGAAAAAATTTAGAGGTCGTTTTTATTGCAAATACAATCAATTTTCTGATCACAAAAAAAGTAACCAGTTTCGTTTCGAACTTCCCTCACCCCCACTCCACCACAAGAAAAATTATAAAAAATAGATTTAAGCTTAAAGTCTTAAGTTTTAAGATGTAAGCCAATGATCTCCTAATTTTTCCAAATATTTCAACTTGATGTAGGTTTTTAAGGTATTTGAATTCATTTTAGGGTAATTTTTGCCCCGAATCTAAAATCTGAATCACAGAGATAGGATGGATCCAAAGTTCAAAATTTTTCTATGTTGTGGGGATCAAAATGTCTTTTTTTGACCTCCTGACCGTCCCAAGTTTTTTTCTGATGTCATTGAACCGGGCAGGTAAATACCTACCAAATTGCACCATTGTCGTCGCCTATTCGGAGGTAAATAGGATAGCTACGTATTTATACGCAGCTACCTATTACCTACGTACGCGATCGATTGTTGCTGCGTAGCATAAGTCCATTAATTTGGTCTTATCGCTACTTTTGGCACTTCGGCGCTATGAACCTTCCCATTGTACGCACCTCGTTATCTCACCTGTCAGGTGAGTTGACGAGGGTGAACATCTGCGTAAATATATCGTAATATTGCGCAATGTTCCTGGAGAAGGTTCTAGCACTCCAGTTTCCAGTCTCTGGATTGGTTGCTGGAGTTAAAATGACATAATATCCAGCCAATCGGAAGCTCACGAGCCATTCCCGCCTCCCCGCAGACAGAGAAGCTCGTGCCTATAAATAGGACCTGTTTGTAGGTACGAGCGTTCATTATTTATCTATTTTTACTGGAATATAATCGTGTCGTGTGTGTATGTATCCGCGATTTACCTTCGTTAGATTTATAGTGAACTATCAATGTGTTTGCCTAAGTTCAGTTAGGCTGTATGAGTTAACTAATACGCGAATATACTTCGTTCTTCCAATATTCGTGTATTTATTTCGTGCAGTCAACGCAAGCATAT